>VZQC01007904.1:447866-512498 GCA_009823505.1 Rhizomys pruinosus
AAATGTTGACTTCCTGTCATTTGTTCTCGAGCTTTTCTGCTTATACATGATCAAATAAAATCTTAGTAGGCTTTTATGTATTTGGTTCCTGGGAACGCCCATGATTAATTAGCCTAGTTCCCAAAGAACATTTTGGGTCATGCCAGTTAAAGGCATTGTTTTGCCTTGCACCCATTATGATAATTTACAGTATACGCTCATCTGGCCTTCGCGATGTCAGTACTGCCACCTGACACCTACCCTGAGTCCTGTTGAACCTATTATGTTCATTTAATTTATGCAGCTGAACAACAGCTTCTCTAACTGTAAGATCTGGCATAAGAATAGAGCAAAAACAAAGCTCTTCAATGTTCTGGTGTATCTCTCATACTTTTCCATCTTATAATTCAGTGAAGCATGTCCTCTGGGTCCTCATATTGTGGAGAATTGGTTTACACTTCGAATCCACTGAGCAAGCTGCCCATCTGCCTGACCCTCACAATCCCTTTCATCAATACTAAGCCAAGATATCAGGCATCTCTAACTCGCTGTTAGGAGGCCATGTTTTATAAGATACATCAGCCCAACATTCAAATAACTTTTAAACACCTTTTTTACTGCTTTGATGCTTCCATGTTAAACCTAGAATCTTACTCAGTGGGCTCATATCTAAAACTCAGTATAATCCAATTTTATATTCCTTCCAAAATTCCTCATATATTCCACACCCTTAAAATCCATTCCAAACATATTCCTTATGCGTTCTCTGGTATGAATCAGCAAATCATTAATTTCTTTAGTGGTATAGCATGCTCCTCACTTGTGGCACACTTCTATCTCACCTTGAGGGGCCTTGCTATAGACTTCATCTTGGTTATAGGTTAGAGGCAACAAGTTGTTGGCCCTGAGGGCATTAGTTCCCACTGGGAGGTGGGGATAGTTTTCCTCAGGCAGGGTGGGGAGGAGGGGATTCTGCAGGGTGTGGATTCTCTCTCTGAGGGTGGGGAGTTTAATTCCTCAGATAAAGAATAAATCCCTCAGAATCCGAGGGTAAAATCCCAGAACCGGGAAATCCTCATCATCAGGGGTTCTCCCCACACGATCTCCATCTCCAAGTTTCATGGGTTCCACCTCTTTCCCCACCAGTGCTCTCACTGTTAATTGCTGACACGTTTCGTGGCTGGGAATTAAATTTCGTTGTAATTCAGCCAAACGTATAATAAGAAGCTCCAGCTTGATTTTTTCTCGCAGCTTTAGCTCTGGACTCTGGAGATGGAGATTTGGCCTCTTCCAGAGCCACACTTGTGGAAACTTTAAACTGTTGTTTAGAACCAGAGCTGGTCATTTTTATCACCAGTCTCCTTATTTTCCTCTATCAGATTTATCCAGACATGCTAGGAGCACAAAGGCAATCAACATTATTTTCCTCATTATTTTCCCACAATTTCTCAGACTTTTTATATATAGAGTCACTAAATTCCTTGCTTCTCACAAGGGGTGAGTTAGGGAGTCAAATGGATCTATCTTCATAATTACGTTAAATAGTCTGGATCTACATCAAAGATTACATTCCTCTTCATGCCACCAGAGAGCCTTCAGTAACCCTAGGCTTCATTTGAGTTGGAGAGTCTGGCTCCAGAGGCTACCAAGACTACTAAAGAAATTCATGCTTTTTCGATTCTGTTTCTCTAAATCACTTCCTTGGTAGCCCAAAAGTCTGTAATTATTCAGGGTTCTCTAAAAGAACAGAAGGCAACGGATGAATGATATAACCTAATATACGATGTTATTGATTTGCTCACGTAGATAGGTCCAACGAGTAAAAGCCCGAACTGAGGAAGGCCAGAATCCAGGCCGTTGCTCAGTCTCAGGGCTGGATGTCTCAGTAGTCCCAATCTAGTGCCTGGAAGGCCCGAATGGATTCCAGGAGATCTGCCAGGTCGTACACAGTAAACGCGGGGATCCAAAAGGTTGATCACAGCAGCAACAAAATACTCACAAGATGAGAGAAGCAAGCCGCAGGAAGGAAAAAGGGACCAGCTCCCGCTGGCCTTGTGCCGTGGCCTTAAATACTGCCTGCCGGCAGAAGGTAACACCCACATTTGGGGTGGGCCATCCGGGTTGAGGTGGTCCAATCAGAAGACCCTTTTCTCTTATTTGTTCCTTAGTCCAGTCAAGTTGACACCCAGGATTAACCATCACAGTGGGGTATTGAAGTCCCCTACTATTAGTGTGCCTGGGTTAATCTGTGTCTTGAGATTCTGAAGAATATTCTTTATAAAGTTTGGTGCACCAAAGTTTGGTGCATATATATTCATGATTGTGAGATCTTCATCTTCAATATTTCTTTTAATAAAGATGCAATGGCCCTCTTTGTCTCTTTTGATTTCTTTTCCTTTGAAGTATATTTTGTCTGATATTAGAATAGCAACACTTGCTTTCTTTTTGGGACCATTTGCTTGGGATATTTTCTTCCATCCCTTCACCTTAAGTTGGTACCTATCCTTGAAATTGAGATGGGCTTCTTGTAGACAGTTCATAGATTGGTTTTGTTTCCTAATCCATTCTCCCAGTCTATGCTTTTTGATTGGGTACTTTAACCCATTAATATTTAAGGTTATAATTGAAAGATGGATGTTGCTTCCTTTCACCATATTATCCATTTGGACTTTGATGTTTTCTATCATCTTGTTTATATCATGGAAGATTTTTCTCTCTCTGTCAACTATAATTGACATTTTTGCTGGTTAAAGTATTCGGGGTTGGCATCCATAGTCCTTTAACATTGGGAATGCTTTGCTTCATGTTCTTCTTGCTTTCATGGTTTGTGCCAAGAAGTCAGTTGTAATTCTCATGGGTTTCCCTTTGTATGTTACTTTTTTTTTCTTTTGTAGCCTTCAGAATTTTATCTTTGTCTTGGGCGTCTAGCATTTTAACTATGATATGGCATGGGGATTTTCTTTTCTGATCTTGTCTATTAGGAGTCCTATGTGCTTCTTGTATTTGTTTTATTTGTTTGTCTATTTTTAGTTTGGGGAAATTTTCATCTATTATTCTGTTGAAGATATGATCAATACTATTCTCTTGAGATTCTTCTCCTTCCTCTACTCCTATGATGTTGTGGTTTGATCTTTTCATAGTGTTCCCATACATCCTGGTTGTTCCACTTTTGTGTATTTTTAAATTTTTTATATTCTTTATTTGAGTTTGTTGCTCTGTGTTATCTTCCAGAACTGATATTCTTTGTTCTGCTTTCTGCTTTCTACTTCTGAGGTTTTTTCCTTTCCTTTCTTCTTGACTGGATGAGTGTTCTATTTCCTTTTTCATTTCATCCTGTGTTTTCTTTAGTATTTCCATTTCCTTTTTGAGCTTCTCAATCTCTTCTTGGTGCTACTTACTTCATTGGTTGGCTTCATTTTTCAGTGTTTCTACTTCCTTTTGGAGTTTTTTTTTTTTTTTCTCCCTCTAGTACTTTCTGGAGTTTGCCAATCTCTTCCTTTAGTTCTTTCCGATGTTTGTCATTGTATCCCTCTAGGTCCTTTTTGAGTTTTTAATTCTCTCTCTTTAGTTCTCTGAATTCTTCTTTATTTTCTTTAATTTCTCTGCATAGGTCTGCAATTATTCCTCTAAGATCTGTTCCTTCGGTCACCTCCAGGGGGGTCCCATTGTAGTTATCTTCTACAGGTTTGGTAGATCCTGGTGTGGGATTATCCTGCACCTTTCCCATGTTGTCCCTTTTGCCTAGCATGTGGGTTTCCCTTTTGTGATTCAAATCACAAGTGTCTTTTCACTATGTTAGTAGCTGGTTTTGCTTGCCTCCTTCTGAGTCTTTTTTTTTTTTTTCTTTCCTCCTCCTTGTTTATGGAGTATTGACTTGTCTAGGTTTCAGGCTTTCAATTTTCTTTATGTATTGGATATTGGAAGTCTAAGTCATTATTCCCTTCCTTTTCTGAAGGTTCTCCAAAAAAGTCCACTTGGATACTCTCTCATCAATTCCAGGTGGGGGCAGGGGGATATGTCTGACTTAGCCCAAGCCCTAATACCTGTCTGGAGCGACTTCTGGGCTCCTGTGCTTCAGGAGTCGGCCCACACAAGAACACAAAGGCACTGAACCAAACCCACCCAGCACCAGCTGCAAAGTCAAAGGGCGGCTCCACCCAGACAGCCACCCCCTACAAGGGTTTAGAGTTGAGACCCTTTTCCAGCAACCCAGGAGTCAATCTACCCTAAAATCTACTTGTCTGGAGCCATTTCCAGGCTCCTCTGCTTCAGGAGCACCCCCCTCCCCCCGCACAAAGACACAAAGGCACCTAACCCAACTGTTTCTTTATCTGTACAGAAGCTTTTGAGTTTGATGAAATCCCAGTTGTCAGCTGTTGACCCTATTTCCTGTGCAGCTACTTTCAAGCTACTGGTACTGTAGTGTGAGACGATAAGCTGCTGGTGCTGTTTGGGAGGATCTAGCAGGTGGAGTGTCAGTGATTCTAGGCTGGACAGCCAAAACTGAGGAAGAAACCAGCAGGAAGCACAGTAGTGACCAAGTAATCCTCCAAATGATAAATGAGATTAGCACCAGATATACTACGTATTTCTTATTTTTTATTCATAGAATAATAAATCATAATGGCTATCACTTTCATATTATTAGGTTCTTTAAAGTTTATTAGCATAGGCACTCAAAAATTGTTGATTGATCTGAAACACTCATAAGGAACTATTTTTTTAACTAATGAAGGAAACAAGTTGACTTCTTTTTTAATTTTTTTAATTAATTTTTATTTATTTCTGTATGTGTATGAATGTTCTGTCTGCATGCAAGTCTGTGCACCCATGTCGTGCAATGCCGCAGAGGTCAGAAGAGGATGTCGGATTCCCCTGGAACTGGAGTTCTCCTGGAATTGGAGTTTCAGACAGTTCTCGGCCGCCATGTGGGTGCTGGGGATTGAACCTGGGTCCTCTGTAAGAGCGGTCGGCGCTCTTAACCACTAGGCCATCTCTCCAGCCCACAAATTGACTTCTATATGTTGTGTTTTTAAGTAGCCTAATTTTAATTATTAGACAAGATAAACCATGACTCATAATTATATCTCAGTTGAAAATTGATAATAACAGTATTATGGAATGAATAGAGATATATTATAATTTAAGTATTTTATTATGTAGACAGTACTTTCTTCCTTTTATTATTTTTAAAGATAAATATTGATTTCAGGCAAGCACAATTTTCAAAACTATAGCACATGTATTTTTACAGGGCAAAAGCTAATGTGTATGAAAAAATATTTAAAAATATATATTTTCCATATAAATTGTCACACAAAAATAAAAACTCTCATATAAGTGATTCTTTGTTCATGCCATATGTACATCTTTTTATTGTGGTTGCACTCATTTTTGAGCTCAGAATTGATTTTTCACTATTCTTGAACATGTCTTACAAAAGGATGAGTAAAATTGGAAGAATCTAGAGAAAGAAAACAATTGCCTGAAAACAAGCTTCTGATGCTCTGAAAATCAGGCATCAGTATAAGAAGCTTTGGTGGGGGGAATCTAATTAATCATTCTTGTGTCCTTAAATGTACTTTGGTATAGATACCACAGTTGATAATATAGGCTACTTAGGACAAGGAAGCAGATAATGTGAAACAATATCTTGAAAGAAATAAGGCAAAAATGTTTCACCTTAATCAGTGAGAGTATGCAACAGTCTTCCTTTTTATTATATATTCAAAAAAATAGAAAATGTATAACAAGATGAACAATGGTTGTCAAGAAAAATATTAGTTTACCTCACTCAGCATATCCAACAAATCAGTGTCCAGTCATCCAGTCATCTCCAATTCTCACTGCACTATTGGTCAATGGAATAAAAGAAGAAGTCCAACAATAGTCACAGCTAGAAAGTGACAAAACTTACTAGACTATCATTAAATATTATCATTGAAAGGATTCCTGATACTTCAATACACAAAGAATATACACAACCATCACAAAACATCAGAAAATATGTGTATACTGTAGTAGTTAAAATGAAGAAAAATAAAGGGTAAATTCCAAAGAAAAGCAGTATATATTCTGCCTTTTTTCCACACTATCCGATGAATCTGTTTTAAGAAAGTTTATATTTAATCATGAGGATTAATCTTATGGGTTTTGGTCAAAATTTAAGTAGACAAGAAAAAGTATTCAAAGCATAAAAGCTGCAACAATATCATGGCAGTATCATACACTTGCTATGCCTTTTTATATGAATATATAATCCTTATTAAAATAGAATTTGTAATGTAACAAAGCTGTTTTCTCAGGCTCTGTTTGGTCAGGGACTTGTGAAAGGATAAACATTTGATAATCTTTTTAAATGAAATAATTATAAAATTATAATTTTATTTTTTGAAAATTAATTCATGATATTAAGATGTAGCTTACAATATTTTAAGGATAAGAAAAAGTAATAAAAGCTAACCTTCCTAAAATGCAATCTTCTCAGAAATATTACCTTTCAAGACTGGTATATCAGTTATCGTATAAGAAAATTTTCTATTTAAAATATTTAACTTAAAAATTTTTACCCAATTGGTAAAAGAGATGGCTGAGTGGGTAAGACCAATTGCTGCTTTTGCGGAGGACCTGGGGTTCAGTCTTCATTACTTAAATGTTAGCTAAAAACTGTTTCAATTTCTAGTTCCAGGGGGATCTGATGCCCTCTTCAAATCTCTGTGGAGACCGAATGAATGAGGAGCACTTTTGCACATGTCTGCAACACAATCTTACCTTTAAAATAAAAATAAATAACTTTTTTAAAGTTTGTCTTAAAATATATATCAAAAGGCCGTTTTTCTTATTGCAAAGAATGTAAATGTGCAAATGATCTTCTAGTAGTACATTGTTGTTGCTGTGATTCTTTATGTGGAAACAGGTGATGAAAAAGAGGGAGAACTATTCTGTATATATTTACGGTACAGCAGACAGAACTAGAAACTATTACACTGAGTGAGATACCCAAGACTCTGAAAATAAAGGGATATGTGTTCCCTATCACCTGTGGATACAGGCTCCAAATCATTAAATTTGTCTATATAACCTGATGTAGCTGCAATAGCCAAGGAAAGGGGGAGAAAACAATGGGGAGGATGAGAAATAAGGCTCTTCAGAGAGGATAGTAGTAAGAATCAGGAGCGACCAAAGAGGAAATTGGGGAAGTACAAGGTACTTCAACTGAAGAGGAAAGAAGGAAGGCTGGCTACAGAGGAACAGAAAGGAAAGGAATAATTAATGCTTACCTGTATGAAATGTCAAAGTACAATGTAATGATTACTAAGTATACTGAAAAAAATAGATAATTAAATGCAGTACAGGTGTATAGCTAAAGGCATAATAATAATAATAATAATAATAATAATAATAATAATAATATCACAGTGCCAGACAAGGGAAACCTTCCTTTGAATTAGTTATCAGGGTAGTCCAAGAGACTTCCAAAATAATAGAGGCTATTTCACAGTCCTTAATTGCCTAACAGAACATGAAGGTAAAACACTATTATGAAGTCACAGCATACTTCACACACAGGACATAGAGCAACGGACCTGGAGCTGATCTTGAAGACTAGCTCTCACAGTATCAGAAAACATTGCACATGCAAAGGAGAAAACCAATCAATGATCCTACCAATATGTAAAGCCTGTGAACTACAACAATGTAAAGCCCAGCAAAGAATACCAATTGACTTAACTAACACTTTTATCATGGAGGTAATCAATGGCTTACTAATTAGACATAAGTTTTCAGAATGGGAGGAAAACCATGCATGGTATTGTAAACATAGCCAAGGACACTGCTGAGTAAGTCACAGTCACTAGAGAGAAACCTAGTTATCACTCTGTCCCGCGCAGCAGTCTCGCCGGCAAGAACTTCACGCGGACAACAGGATTCTTCTGCAGCAGTATTTATTGTGTACAGCTCTTTTAGGAGAAGGACCCCGAAATGGGGAAGAGACACTGCTTATATAGCAGTCTAGAGGGTTCGGGTATGCTCTGGATTGGTGCACCGTCCGATGCCTCATTTGAATGTCCAATGCATGGGCTCGTAGCGCAACAGGGGCCAATGCCTCATTAGAATATTAGGTGTGCGGGCTCAAAGTCATGCGCAGATTGCCCAGTGCATAGGCAACGGGGGGAAACGGCTTGTAGTGACTCAGGAAGTCGGCGCCATCTTTAGGGCGTGGTGCGGCACACACTGTTTGTGTGGTAGGCTGCCAACAACTTTCACTGAGCATTTTAAATTTCTTACTATATTCCAAATATATATGCTTATATTCACAGAGAAGTGTATCTCTTACCAGATTTCACAACTGGTACAACACAGAAAATAAGAGATAGTGATGTGTGCAGCTTTAAGTGACACATCTATAATAAAATCTCTACAACTAACACTCAGGGAATGGCCGGCCATAAGATGGGGCAGAAAGAGTGTCAGAGCCAGAGAGCAAGATATCTCTGGCTAGTTTATGCATTCCAGACAGTATAGAGAATCTATACCTATGAAATTCCCACAGTAGGGTAGTCTAATGGGATCTGCATACACACAACACTAGTTGACTACCAAAAGTTGGGGTAAATTTCTGTTTTAGTTTGTCTTCCATTGCTGTGACAAAACACTCTGACCAACAACAACTTGGGGAGGAAAGGGTTTACTCAGCTTACATCTCCTGGATCACAGTTCATCACTCAGGGAGTCCAAGGCAGGAACTCAGGGCAGGAACCTGGAGGCAGGAGCTGAAGCACAGGCCATGGAGGAATGCTGCTTACTAGCTTGTTCCCTGGCTCATGCCCAGCCTGCCTTCTTATACAGTACACAGCAATCTGCCCAGGGTGGCACCACTCATTGTGGGCTGGGCCCTCCCACACTGCTTGACCATCAAGACAATACTCCACAGATGTGGCCACAGGCCAATCCAGTGGAGACAATTCCCCAATTGAAGCTCCCTCAACCCAGGTGTGTCAAGTTGACACTTAAGTTATCCAGCACAATGTCTCAGGGTTCCATATCAAAATGAAGAACTACAGGTAATCAATGGATGCTGAGGAAGGAAGAATAAGTTTTCTCTAAGGATAGTTCCCCCTCCACCCCAGAGGATAAGAAATTTAGAGGGAGTGGAGGAACATGGGATTAGTCAATGTAGGATCAGGAAGAATAGAAATACTGCAAAGACAATACCCATGCATGAAATTCTTAGAAATAAAAAGAAACTCAAAAAATTAAAGAAAAGAAATACATATAAACGCAATGGCCATATTTTGTTTTAACATATTATTTTTTCAAATAAAAGCTAAAATATTTAAGTGATTTATAATTACATCAGAGACACCACTAAAGGCACAAGCACTTTCATGCAAGCTGCAAGGGAGCCAGAACAGTTCATTTTTTCTTCATGCTTTTTGTAAAAATTAATATGAAGAGATTGCATTGTCAAACCACTGGAAATTAGTATTATGGTACAAATTAATTTATATTGGGAGGAATTTTTGGAGCCCAGATGTTTTTCATAATTCTAAGTGTAAATTGTATTACTATGGATGTCACTGAAAGAAGTAGATATCAGAAAATTGAAAGTTACTATTAATTTCTTGGAATTAGGATATAAATATTTAAATTTTTAAAAAGTTCATTAGCAATTTTGAAACAGTCAGCTAATTATATATTAATAAAATATTTTTAAAAGTGTTCTATATTAGTACAACTTAGAAATTTAAAAACTCAGGTTCACAAATAGCTAGCAAAGAAAACATTTTTCAATTAAAATATATAGGATAGCTAAAGAAGGCTGCATATTTAATCATTTACAATCTGCATCACTATGTTTAAATTATTAATAATTTTCAGGGTTACTGGTAGAACACTCATAAAATATTTTTTCCTTTTAGTGAAAATTGAAATTATTTAAAATCTGAAGTTTTATCCAAGTGTGGTGGTGCATGCCTTTAATCCTAGCACTTGGGAGGCAGAGACAGGCGGATCTTTGTGAGTTCAAGACCAGCCTGGTCTACAGAGTGAATTCCAGGACAGTTGGGGCTACAGGGAGACCCTGTCTTGAAAAGACCAAAAAAAAAAAAAATAAATAAATAAATCTGAAGTTTTGGTCAAAAAGAAGATATGAAAAGGGATTGAACCATTGAAATGATCCTCATACTCTTTCCCTATAAACACACACACACACACACACACACACAGATATGCAACCACTCACACACATGCACACACACACACACACACACAAACACATGCACATATTTTTATTTTTTTTAATCTCTACCATTTGGACACATCACAGACAATATTAAGACATCTTTCATTGTCATCACAAGACATTAAAGTCCCATGATGTGTGTTGTGAACGGACATCAAAATCAAGTAAATCTTGTCTCAAGTACCAGTATTAGTATAAAACTGTAGTCTATATAAAGGCTTGGAATAGAGCAGAAATTTAAAACACACACACAACTGTGCACATGAAACAAATGGTTATTTTGAAAACATAAAATTTATTTTAAATTCCATAGCCTTGTAATAAATAATTGACATGTGAACATTTTGTATAATTAAGATTATCAAGCCAACAAAAATAATAATGAAAATTAAAAATAGGAAAATGGAATAATAAAACTTTGTTTTATTGAAAAGCTTTGAAATTTACAATATCTAATGTTTGAAAACATTCCAAAAATAATTATATAATATTTTTATATGTTTTCTATGCTAAAATTTACCAAACCATGAAATATGGATTTTAGGCCAAGTTAGAGTTCTACAGATAATGCAATCAAAATTTCTTCTAAGGGACACAGAAAATATATAAAGCTGAATTTATTCCAATATTTCACACATTCAGTAAGAATTATACATTTGCTGTCTTATCTAGTAAAAAGTAAATAACACAAAATAGGCTTCAATAAACAGAAATGGAGAGTTGTAAATTGTATAAGATATATTTGAATGGTAATAATAGATATTACTGAAAATTATAATTTTATTCCTGAAAACATATCCTTATATCAATAAAAATTTGGCTGTGTAAAAAAATTTTAAAAAGGGGGGCTGAAGAGATGGCTCACAGAAAGATAAGACTGGCTGCTATTGCAAAGGACCCAGGTTTGATTCCCAGTACCCATATGGAGGCTAAAAATTGTCCTTCACTCCAGTTTCTAGGGATCTGATGCTCCTTTATGATCTCTGCAGGCATTGCATGACCTGTGTGTACTTACACACATTCAGGCAATGCACTCATACACAGAAAATAAAATTAATGAATAAAATAAAAAGATTAAGCTTAAAAATACAAAAGCATAATTATTATGTATACAATTGAAGTTTTCTTACCTCAAATCAAAAGTGGAAAGAAGTCAAAAGAAAGCCCTTACAGAATGATTCATAAGCTGAAATCAAGGAAGCTGTTTAACATTTGTCATGCTTGCATAGTTAGTTTAGTTGGAAATTTCAGGCAGTAGATATTTGCGTGTGTGAAAGAAGGCATTCCTTTCCAAAAATTCTCCTGTGTGGCCAGATTGCTTTGGCCTGCACTTGAGGAATTGTCAAATCTGGTCTCAAATTACAATGATTTCACTTTGTAGCCCTTCCTCTTGCTTAACAAACTGAAGTCGTCTGAAGATCACAAAAAATAAATTTCAAGCAGCTTGTTCTGTGATGTGGCATATGAAGACTTGTTTTTTTTTGTTTGTTTGTTTTTTTGGATTTTTGTTTTGCAATTATATGCAATCTCACCGAGAGTGTTTGAGAACTTGGGGTCTACAAGCAAGCATTTCAGAGTTTTCATAGAGTACAATGCAATGATAATATACCAATACGACTAACAGAGGGAATACAAAGGGCTAGAGAAGAAAAGCAGACCTACCTAAGAGCCAAGACGTTACCAAAGAAATCAAGTGATGAAGGGGCTGCTATTTGATTTAATATTATATCACTCGATTATAGTTATTAAGATACAGAGATATTCTCTTTCACTACCAAAAGCCCAGCTTTCTATGTACAACATCCCAATGGACCAAACCCCAAAAAGATTGAAACTATACCATACACTTTCTTGTTACCTCCAGTCTTCTTATGAGCTTATTCTTACATTTCCAGGTAATGATTTGATTACCCTAGTCCTGTGATTTTTGAAAGAATGCAGGGTGATTATATTTTAGAGAACACAATGAGAATAAGGACTGACTGATGAGCTACTTAATAAAGTTTGGTTATACCATCTTTAAGTCAAATATTAAATTTGGTAATGCATCCTATATACTGTATAATATTTTCTTACATCTGTAAACATACATCTCATATGCATATATATGGACCCATATTCAATTATAACTGCAACACTTCTTAAAAAGTTATTTATTTCCATTACTATTATTTCCACTAAATTTAGTGGCATGTATCCATTACAAATATTTAAATTTGTTAATGTTAAACCTGACTAAAAATGAGAAATAGAGCGTTTTATAATCTTTAAAATATTCCTTATGGTACATTAAAAAAATATGAAATAGGATATTACCAGCAAATATATTAGTTGCTCTGAAATGAAAAGCCAAAAAATAGATAAATCTAAGCTTCTTTTCAGCAATTAATGCTTCAGTAGCTTATCTTATTTGGAAAAGATTTGTTTTAATGAATATTTATTATTTAATTTAAATTTCCTATACCCTTCAGGTTTAAAGTTGTCTACACAATTTTTTCACTTTTTAAAAACACATTAAAATTGCTGGCTGTCATTCAAGTTATTTTTGCTGCTGTTGAATTTTGTAACAGATAATATGTGTTTATTTGAGTGTAAACTTAGGTCAAATAAAAGTTGTGTGTCTGCTCCACTTGACCCAGATAAATTTAAGCATTCATTAATGTTTTAACTGAACCAAAATATTTTTATTTAGGATCAATCCTCAAAATCATATTATGAAAACTATGTCGGGTAGTTCTTATTTTTGTTTCATAGCAATTATTTTATAAGAAATTACCTAACTAAAGATTGAAAATAAATTGTAGTAATGTAACCAGTTGACAGAATAATATAAATATTTAGAAAAGATGTGTGTTCTGGTCCTTAATTTTAAATTATAAAATACTACGTATACTAATACAATAGTAGAGTTTAGCTACTTTCTTTTTTTGTTTTATTTTTTATAATGCTTTTATTGATGTTTTGTGTACCTCAGACACCATATTTCAGTCCAGTCCAGACACAGCCCCATTCCTTCCCCCCACCCCACCCCAGATCACACACACTGCCACAACTATCCTGCATCCTTCTCTCAGTCTTTTTTTATGTTTAGGAATTCACATTTTCCTCCTTTAATTTTATATTGTTCTAAAATATGAATACATACTTTCCACTCATTTACAGTAAATACAGTCTTAAATTAAGTGGTGGATTGATTCTAGAGCCCGTTAAGAGATTTATATTATAACAACACAGTTGTTTTAAGATAAATATAAATATAACAATAATGTTGTTCAGCTTGCCTTTCATCTGGGGATTTGGTGTTAGCATCCACAAATGAGGGAGACCATTCACCACTTGTTTCTCTGAGACTGTGTTACTTCACTTAGCATAATGGCTTCAAGTTCCATCCATTTATTTTTAGTACTCCATTGTGTAGATATACCACATTTTTGTCATTCACACCTCAGTTGAGGGGTATTTCGGTTGGTTCCAGCTCTTTGCTATTGTGAAGAAACCTGCAATAAACATGGATGTGCATGTATATTTGCAGTAGGATGAGTCTTGTGGATATATACCCATGAGTGGTATGGCTGGGTCAGGTGGTAGGCTCATTTTGAGTCTTTTAAGGGTTCTCCACACTGTTTTCCATAACGTTTGTACAAATTTACATTCCCAACAGCAGTGGATGAGGGTTCCCCTTTCCCCTCAACCTCTCTAACATTTGGTGTCTTTTGTGTTCTTGATCTTAGTCAGTCCCATTAGAGTCAGATGATTTCTGAGAGTGGTTTTAATTTGCATTTCCTTAATTATTAATGATGTTGAACATATTTTAAGATATTTCTCAGCCATCTTTACTTCCTCACCGGTAAAGTCTCTGTTCAGCTCTTTACTCCATCTTTTGAATAGGTCGTTTGTTTTCTTGTTTTTTGAGTAGTCTATATATTCTTGACATTAATGCTCTGTCAGATAAATCACTATTGAAGATTTTCTCCCACTATGTGGGTTTTTTTTTTTCACTTCCTTGATTGTTTCTTTTGCTGCACAGAAGCTTTTGAGTTTGATGAGGTCCCATTTGTCAACTGTTGACCTTATTTCCTGTGCAGCTGCTGTCTGATTTAGAAAGCCTTTTCCTACACCTATGTCTTGTAGGTTGTTACCAACTATTTCATCTATGACCTTCAGGGTTTCAGATTTTACCTTGAGATCTTTGATCCACTTGGAGTTGATTTTTCAACAGGGTGAGAGGTAGGGGTTTAATTTTGTTCTTCTACAAATAGTGATCCAGTTTTGCCAGCTCAATTTGCTGAAGCTGCTATCCTTCCTCCATTGAGGTTTGGGTTGTTTTTTTTGTTGTTGTTGTTTGTTTGTTTGTTTGTTTGTTTTTGTCCCTTTGACAAATATGAGGTCCCTAAAATTGTTGAGCTCAAGTTCGGATCTTCAATTTTGGTCAGTCAGTCTGTTTTTGTGCCAGAGCCAGGTGGTCTTTATGACTATGGCCATGTAACAGAATTTACCTGCTTTCTAAAGAGTAAATCAAATAAAAGTTTGCTTTTGGAAGAGGGAATTAATTAAGCTTCTATGTTGTTCTTCAATTGCTGTGACAAAACACTCTGACTAAATTAACTTGGTGAATGTTTATTTGGCTCACATCTTCCAGGTTCATCATTGAGGGAACACAAGGTAGGAACTCAGGGCAGGACCCTGGAGACAGGAGCTGAAGTACAGGCCATTGTGGTTGGCTCTTCTGCCCCATGTTCAACCTGTTTTCTTAGAAAGAATAAAGCAACCTGCCCAGGATGGCACCACCCACAGTGGACTGGGTCCTCCCACGCTGGTTTACAATCAAGACAGTTCTCCACAGATGTGGCCGTAGGCTAGTCCAATGGAGGAAATTCCCAAATTGAGGCTTCCTCCACCCAGGTATGTCAAGTTGACAATGAAGCTATCCAGAAAACATGTTTAAGCAACAAAGTCATAACTAAATATGTTTCACTTGTGTACAATAAAAACTCTTTTAGAGAAGTTAATTTAATTTTTATAATGTTTTTGAAGGTCTGCTATATTCCAGGATAGTCTTAAAGATGCTATATGGACAGTGTTGCCTCTGAAAGGCTAATGATCCTGTACCATACCTAAGTGCTGAACTCACATTTACACTACCATGTCTACCTTAAATAAGCCATTTTCATGTCATTTTTTTTCCTTTCTGTCTCTTTTTTGTCCTCACTAATCAAACATTGCATTCTATCATTTTATGATTTCTCTGACACCCTCTTTTTTAAAGTTGTTTCTAAAACAGAGTATTTTATCTGTTTGAATGGTTCCAAAAGTGTCCACTTCATTCCTTATTACTCTAAAGATAACAAGATCCCACACCAGACCACATAAAACCTTCATTTACTGGGTTTTCAAAGAGACAAGTAGACTGAGGAATACAGCCAACAAGCTCTTGTCCTGGAAAACAGTGTAGCATGAGTGTCTTCATCACTTATTTAATAAAGAAGTTTGAGTTGTCCCAATGCATGCAAGCAAGAAAATAATGCATATCAAAGTCATGAAAATAAAATAACAAAAGTGGTATTCAAATCGCAGAACACCTGCCTTTAAATTAATATGCTAATCAACATGATCATAGATAATGCAAGAGATTTCATGGAGTTGTCAGCAAATTATTGAGTTACACAGAGATCTCTCTTATAGCAATAATGGTTCAAAGCCTAAACTATACCAAAACATAGGTTTATTGGGGCTCAAGAGTTATGGCTCAGCAGTTAAGAGCACTGGATACTCCTGCAGAGGACGTGGATTCAGTTCCCAGCACCCACATGGTGCCTAACAACTGCCCATGACTACAATTCCAGGGGATCTTACACTGCTTAATTTCTAAAAGAATGGGTGTACTTACCCACACACAGGCAAAGCACTCATAGTCATGAAATTACTTAAATAATTTAAAATGTTAAACTTTTTTGCATACACAATTGTAGTTTTAAAAAAAAAAGCAAAATCCAAATGAAATCACTAAAATTTGTTGAAAGAGAGAACATGACAGGCTGACTTATAGGTGAAAAAGGAGAATGTGGTTTTAGTCTTCAAAACTGTCATTCCAGTTGGAGTTTTCAAATGAAAGAACATATGATCATAGTGCTCATTTTAGATAGGAAGGGAATGTGCATGATTTTTTGAAAAAAGAAATTATCAAATAAAGTAATCCATGCTGATACACCAAGAAATTAACAATTACATCCTATGAATATCAGGGGTTCAGCTAGGGTCTACAGTAAGTTTATGGTATAAATGACTCCCCGGGTCATGTGAAAAGTGGAGATTAAAAACATTCTGTACAGATTTATGACCTAGTATTCTGATATAAAAAAGCAATTCTATTCTTTTTATGAGATTGAATATATGCTATAAGAATATATTTACAGTTTATTGAGTGCATATATTTTTAAAATGAAATATGAAACATTTCCAACTTATGAATAATTTTTTGTAGAACTGAGTATACTAATTCATTTAAAATTAACATTACTCTTTTAGATAAGGGTCTATTAAGGCATTGATGTATTTATCTTAATGGTTTGCATGAGGTATACGATTATTACAAGGAAAGAGAGTTAATCCAGGAGTTGATTAAGAGTAGCAGAGTGGGCTGGAGAGAAAGCCTAGTTGTTAAGAGCGCTGACTGCTCTTGCAGAGGACCTGGGTTTGATTCCCCAGCACCCACATGGCGGCTGAGAACCGTCTGTAACTCCAATTCCAGGAGAACTCCAGATCCAGGGGATTCCGACATCCTCTTCTGACCTCCAAGGCATTGCACGACACAGGTGCACAAACCTGCATGCAGACAGTACATTCATACACATAGAAAATTTAAAAAAATTTAAAAAATGTAGCAGAGAAAGTGAAAGATGGAGGGCAGAAGGTAAGGAAGGAGAGGGGAAAGGGTAGGAAACAATAATCTGATTATTTCTCTGTTTGATTAGATGTTTATAGACTTCTCAAGACCACTGATACTTTCCCAGTTTTATGGAACTATCAAACACCCAAATAATCATTCTCACAAAGCAAAACATGTAAGTTTTCTATAGAAACATCAAGCCACTTATTGTCTGCTTCTAAATTATGACTTATTTCACTTACATTTTTTATTTATAAATTTTGATTGATATTTTTATGTTTTCAACATAATTTTTCAGTCATTCTTAATTGCCTTTATAAGCGCTTCCCTCTTTTGGCACCCTCCTGCAGTACCCCCATCCTCCCTAGACTTCATACATTCCATCATTTGTACCAAACTAATCACTTCACCTACTCCTTGGTGCCAGCTCATCCCCTGAGCTCTAGTCTGCCTATCCAGAGTCTTTTTCCTAAAGAAGGCCAGGTCTTCCTCACCCAAACACAGTCAGCTCTCACTATTTCTTCAGCTGAGTTTGGGCTCTGTTACCCATTTTTGCAGTTCTGTTCTGGGTTTTTGTCCAGCTGAGCTTGCATAGGTCTTGTCTATGATGATCCAATGCTATAGGTTTATATGAGCAGGTCCCTGGAGCTTGTAGGATTCATTTCCATGTGGTCTAACCTGCCTTTCTTTTCCTTAACTAAATTTCTCCTAAGAAATTCCCAAAATAAAGTTCAACATGGCACCAGTTGAGGTGTTCTATTACACTTTATTATCTTTAGTTTCTGAATTTATATATTTACTTGATACATGGGTATTTTTTTCTTTGTGAGATAAAAACTCCCTGTGGCCCAGCTAGCACAGAACTCACTGTGTAGATCAGCCCTTGATTTCACAGACATCTGCCTGACTCTGCCTCCAGAGTGTGAGTATTAAAGGTATTTGCTACTTTACCTGGTATCACTATTTTTAACTTTTATTTTTCTTGATTGGTCTTTTTTGTTGGTCTTTTTCAGTCAAGGTCTACATTATGAGTTCTTCCATGATAGCTCACAAATACAAAAAAGTATATAATTTTGAGTGTTAAATGACAAATTCGTGTTGACTAGGTTTCATTGGTGACTAACAGCATGACAAAGAGCAACTTATTTAAGAAAGGGTTTATTTGATAATTCCATGTTGTCATTAATTACATCATGAAAATCAATACTGGAACTGAAACCCTCACATCACATACAAGATAAGAGGTAAAATGTATGCTTGGTTCCTTTGTTGTATATTATAATAGCCAAGATTTCTTGCCTACAGAATGATACTGCCCATAATTAACTAGGTGTTTTGACAGCAATTAAAAATGAAGAGAGCCATCATAGAAGTACAAACAGACCAACCTGAACTAGGTACTTCCTCATTAAAATTCTCATTCCATGTGATTCTAAGTCCATGCACTATAAAGTTATTTGTTTAAACTAAGCAGCATGAGGTTCATCATATTTTACGACTTATAGTAGGTAACTATCTCTAAACCCTTTTAACAACTGAAAGTAAAAAAAAACCTATACCTTAATATAAAAAAGTATTCGGGAACTAAGTAAACACCTGCTGTCATTTCCTCTGTAAAAATTCATATGGAAAATTATAAAAATAAAGATATTAGAGGCAGGTTATTTCACATTAAGAGCCACACTCAAATTCTATAATCAAAAAGTCTTTAAAATCCATAATAAAGAATTATATTTCACATTTCCAATATAAAAACTGTTTTTTAGTTCTTTTTACCTACATGCTCTTTCTCAGATAGATTCTTGCAACCTTCATAAATTTTAAAAGCTTAAAAGATATTTCTGCCAGGCCTAGTGGTGTACACATTTAATGTTAGCACTTGGGAGGCAGAGACAGGGAGATCTCTGTGAATTCATGGCCAGCCTGGTCTACATAGTGAGCTGGAGGCCAGCTGGGACTAAAGGGAGACCATGTCTCAAAAAGACCAAATATTCCTGTAAAGTAAAAGCTAATAGTTTCAGACTAACAAAATTTTCTACATATTAGATGCAGATAAATGATTCTTAAAATAAATGGTATGGCTATAGACATATGTATGTTTTTGTCTGTTATCCAGGAATTTTAAGAAGAATATAGATAATGCTAACAGCATACATTAACATTTCAGTATTGCTTGTATCTGTTTGATTTCACTCACAAATATTGTATGGTTCCTTTTGTGTTACTGTTTGCCTGTGTTTCTGTTGATCTATGCATAGCTACTATATACTTAGCTATTCCTGAACTGCTAATTATAATCATTAGATGAACTAATGAGTCATAATGTAAACTACAAATTTTAAGTGTTCTGGCTAATTGCATGTGTTTATGCTGCAGACCAATAGCATTTTTGTCATTTCAATGTTGATATTTGATATGTGAACAAAAACCAACTGGAATTGGAGAGATGGCTCAGTGGTTAAGAGCACTGGCTGCTCTTGCAGAGGTTCCAAGTTCAAGTCCAAGCACACGCATGGCAACTAACAATCACCTATTACTCCAGTTCCATTTGAATGATGTATGTCATTTATTGACTTACATATATTGAACCATCCCTTCATTTGTAGAATAAAGCAGAGTTGGAAAAAAATGAAAATTAAAATGGACCTAGCATTTAAGCTTGTTACACCACTCCTTGGCATGTACCCAAAGGACTCATCCTATTCCAGAGATACTTGTACATCCATGACTGCTACCACTCTTTCCACAATACTTAAGAGATGGAAGGAACCTAAGTATCTCTCAACTTACAAGTTGATAATGAAAATGTGGTACATTTGCAAAATGGAGTTCTATTCAGTGGTAAAAAATACACACAATGAAATTTGCAAGTAAATTAATGGGAACTAGAAACTGTAATGCTAAGTTCAGTAACATAAACAGCCTGGTGTGGTGGTGCAGGCCTTTAACCCATTACTTACAAGTCAGAGGCAGGCTGATCTCTGTGAGTTCAAGGCCAGCCTGGTCTACATAGCAAGGTCCAGTCCAGCTGGTACTAGAGAGAGACCCTATTTCAAAAAGACAAATACAGAAAGAAAGAAAGAAAGAAAGAAAGAAAGAAAGAAAGAAAGAAAGAAAGAAAGAAAGAAAAAGAAAGAAAGAAAGAAAGAAAGAAAGAAAGAAAGAAAGAAAGAAAGAAAGAAAGAAAGGAAGAAAGACCAATAACACCTGTAGCCTCCCTCATATACAGATCCTAGTACTGAAATTTTATGAGTATCTATCCTGATCTAACTTCAGGAACCAGGAAAATGAAACAGAAACAGGGAGTAAAGGGAAAGAAGCTATCTGAATGACAGCAGTAGGTGACAGGTGTTACTAAGAGAGAAATGGAAAAGAAAAGTGGGGTATTTAAATGGGAGAGGAGAGGGGGATTATACAAGCAACACTGAATAGGGAGAAATGAGTAGAAAATGCTCAAGAGAGCTGGAACCATAGGTGGTATTACCAAGGGAGAAATGGTAAAAATATGGATAGTTTAAATGAGGAGGACAGAGCCGGGCGTGGTGGCACACGCCTTTAATCCTAGCACTTGGGAGGCAGAGGCAGGCGGATCTTTGTGAGTTCAAGGCCAGCCTTGTCTACAGAGTGAGTTCCAGGACAGCTGGGGCTACAGGGAGACCCTGTCTCAAAAAGACCAAAAAAAAAAATAAAATAAAATAAAATAAATGAGGAGGACATGGAGGGAGGGTTACATAGGGAAAGAGAGAGATAAATAATGCTTCGCTATATGTAGAACACAAAGGGGGTAATATTATCCCAACAGCCCACTGACAAATTACACATAAAATGTCTCCATGTGAATCCATTTGCATAGCTAAAGACTACATTTCGCGGGACGTGGTGGCGCATGCCTTTAATCCTAGCACTTGGGAGGCAGAGGCAGGCAGATCTTTGTGAGTTCAAAGCCAGCCTGGTCTACAGAGTGAGTTCCAGGACAGCTGGGGCTACAGGAAGACCCTGTCTCAAAAAGACCAAAAAAAAAAAATACTACATTTCAAGAAACAGTGCCAAACAGGAGAATCTTTCCTTTGAACTGTTGTCCATGTTATGCCAAGGGACTCCTAAAATCGCATAGGCTTTTGCCACATCCTTAAATTCTCCCAGAACTTGAAGTTAATAGTCCATTGCTGAAGACAGGACATATTTTAGCCAACGGATATGGAGTAATGGTATTGGAACTGACCTTGAACTTTCCCTGAAGTGTAGCAATCATAGCTTCAAAGAGCACTATGACGTTTCCAACGAAGAACATAAATCTGTGGTCTAGCCTTAGCTTTTGGGCCAAATAACCATACTAGTGACCAGTACAGCAAACAAAATAGGTGCAATAGTGGCAATTTTATTGGGGGGGGGTAAATAACACCTACATAGTGGATTTAAATCATGCTCAATAGGAGGTAACTCATGCCTATGACCGTTGAGGTTATAGTACTTAAAACTACAAGGCTCTCACATTCCTAGACAAATGTAATTTCTTAATATGTGCAAAATTGGAGCTGGAGAGATGGCCTAGCGGTTAAAAGCTCTGACTGCTCTTAGCTGGGCATGGTGGTGCATGCCTTTAATCCTAGCCCTTGGGAGGCAGAGGCAGGTGGATCTTTGTGAGTTCAAGGCCAGTCTGGTCTACAGAGTGAGTTCCAGGACAGCTGGGACTACAGGGAGACCCTGTCTCGAAAAGACCAAAAAAAAAACAAAAAACTCTGACTGCTCTTGCAGAGGACACAGGTTCAATCCCCAGCACCCACATGGCAGCTGAGAACTTTCTTTAACTCCAGTTCCCAGGGAATCTGACACCCTCTTCTGACCTCCAGGGCATTGCATGACATGGGTGCACAAACCTGCATGCAGACAGTACATTTATACACATAATAAATAAATAAATAAATAAATAAATAAATAAACAAGTAAATAAACAAATAAATAAGTGCAAAATATGTATCCTTATATTTACAGACACTTATTCAGGTCACAACTCATCAAAGAAATTTCTTTGGCATCAAATGGATGGTATTGCAGAGAGAGAAGATAGGGCATATTTCATGCAATGAATTTGGAGTAATGGTTCTGGAACTGACCTTGAACTTCCTCTGAACAATAGCAATAATAGCTTCAGTGAGCACTACAAAGTTACTAAGGGAGAATATTAACCTATGGTTCAACTTCAGCCTTTAGGGCAAATGACCATATCCAGCACAGCAAACAAAATTGGTGCAATAATGGCAATTTACCTCATGGGTAACTAGCACCTATGTAAGTGGACTTAAACCCCACTCAATAAGGAGCTCATGTACATTGTAAATTGTCCAAGCATAAGTGGCATATCTATAATGCAACTTTTATACTTAAGGCACATGAAACACAGAACAAGGGTATAAACATTGGTTTTACATGAAGGATGCTTGTACTCACAAACTATCACTTATTGTTAAAAAAATAATGAAAACAAAACAAAACAAAAAACCAGAAAGATGCAGAAAAGTTACAGCAGAATGCATGATCTGGGATGGGTAGTGGTGGGGTGGGGTGAAGGGAAGGGGATAGATGCCTGAACTGAATTGGAAAATAATGTATGAAATACACAAAGCATCAATAAAAAAATTAATTAATAATAAAAAATAAATACATAAAGCTTCAATAAAAAATGCAAATAAAAAAAAAAGATGTGAATGAATCTCTCACTTCTCATATATGAAGCTCCCTCATGCAACAAAGGGCAGGAACACAAAATTCACAAATGGCCAAAATGTAGAGAGTAAGAATCTGCAGAGTGTGGGCTATTGAATAGAATTCCTTTGTTAAACTTCAGCCACTCAGGGCTCAGGGCTCATTTGCAGAATAGAGGGTGGAAAAGGTGTAAGAACCATGGAAGAGGTGCATGACCATATGGGGTTAGACTCCTACAAGTTTCCTGAGACCTTACTCACATGGACCTACAGAAATGGTGTCAGCATGCACAAGACATATGCAAATTCAACAGGCAAAACTCCAGCACAGAAATGTAGAAACTGACAATAAGCCCAAAACTTAGTCAAAAAATTATTGGGAGCTAAATACTGCTGGGTGTCAACTTAACAAGACAGGCCTTAATATAAATGATAGAATGCATGAATTCCAGGGGGGCGGTGGTCCTAGAGGAGGGTGTCAGTGGGGAAGTGGGTATAATGATGATCAATGAGATGTTCTGTTTGAAATACACAAAAACTCAATAAAACATATATGAAAAAAATCATTAAATAAAATATATATTTTATAAAGCCAACTGACTGAGGCATGTGTGCAGGGTCACCTTGGCACATTTAAAGCAAAGCACAATGTAGTAGCTAAATTTGCAATCAAGAGTGATGATAAGAAGTAAGATATAGGCTAGCCAGACAGACAGCAAGCCCATACGATTCCAAGCACATGAACATGGAGTATGTCACCCCTCCACTCCTAGGGGAGTGGGCACAAATAAAAAAAACCCATCTGGGGCCTGACAATCATGCTCAGTAGTGTGGACTGAGCTAGACAATCAGACAGCAAGGCTAAGGAAGCAAAACTACTACATACACTGAAGATATGTTGCTGTGATGCAGATGATCCAATGGGAGCTGTGTTAGTGTTTCCGGGCACAAGGCAGTAGAAGAAATAGTGAAGCTGCCACAAATCCAGTCCTGGGACACTAGGCTGCACAGCCAACCTAAAGGAACTGGCCTGCTGGAAGCAGAGGAGGTGAGCAGTCAGGAGCTCAGCAGCAAACCAACCTGGTTGTTACTTATCCAGTTTCTGGAGAAACTTCTCAATATAAAGGGAAGACTGGACATCATGCAGTGGCATACAAATGTGGGCCCTGGCTCCACCTCTGCCCCTATCTCAGATCCCGATAGAGTGCAGGTGAACTCTGGGAACCAAGGCAGATGTGAATCATTTTCTCTGAGGCAACACCCTGGGCTTCACCTCAGTCCCTGTATCTGTATGGGCTTCCTCTGGGGTGCAGGTAAGCCCTGAAACTCGGGGGAGACTTAGGTCAGCAGTGCTAAGGCTGGACCTGGGTTGCCGGCACTTAGCCAAATCACAGACCTTGCCACCTCCCCAAAACCCGCCCCCAGCAGAAGGTAACAGAAGAGACAGCAAAACTGCTACTCTGGTTGATACCTGGACCAGCCAGACCTCCACATAAACATTTGAGATTAGCACTAGAATACAGGCAACAAAACAAAGAAGAACAATCATAGATAAATGATATATTCAAAGAAATCAATGAATATAAAGAACAAATCAGAGAACTAAAGGGAGAGAATGAAAAATTCAGGAAGGAACCAGAAGGAGAGAATGACAAACTTGGAAAAGAACTAGAGGAAGAGAATGCCAAACTCTGGAAAGAACTAGAAGAGAATGAAAACTCCAGAAGGAAATGGAATCATTGAAAAAAATCCCATCCTGCAATGAAAAGGAAAACAGAGCAGTGAAGCAAGGAGCTACAAGAAGAGAATGACAAGCTCCCAAAGGACATGGAAATATTAAAGAAATCACAGGATGAAATGAAAAAGGAAATTGAACACTCATCCAACAGACAGAAAAGCATGGGAAAAATCCTAAGAAGAATGGAAGAAGCAGAAAACAAAATACCAGACCTAGAAGATAACATGGAACAAGTAGAATGTTCAAGTAAACATTATGAAAAATTTTTAAAAAACACAGGAGTGGAACAACCAGAAAATGTGGGACACTATGAAAAGACCAAATCTCCACATCATAGGGATAGAGGAAGGATAAGAATCCCAAGACAATGATATGGATCAGATTTTCAACAGAATAATAGAAGAAAATTTTCTCAAACTGAAAAAAGACAAACCTATACAAATACAAGAAGCACATAAGAACACCAAATAGACAAGACCAGAAAAGAAATTCCCCATGCCATCTCATAGTTAAAATGCTAGATACTCAAAACAAAGACAAAATACTTAAAGCCACAAGAGAAAAAAAATTACATACAAGGGGAAACCCATCACAACTACATCTGATTTCTCAGCGCATCTCTGGAAGTCAGAAGAATGTGGATTAAAGTATTCCCAGTGTTTTAGATGCCAACTCAGATTAATATACCTACCAAATATGTGAACTACTGTTGAAGGAGAAAGAAAAATATTTCATGACATATAAAGATGGAAGAATTCATGTCCAGAAAACCAACACTTCAGAAAAATACTCGAAGCAATTCAAAGAACAGATTAAAGGATCAAGTATCCCCAAGCGACTAGAGAAAAACTTAATAAAAGCATAACAGCAGAAATACAAACCTAGACCAAGAATGCAAACAGAAGATAAGGTGAAAGGAAACAACATGCATCTCTCAATAATAACTTTAAATATTTATGGTCTAAAGTGTCCAGGCAAAAGACATAGACTGGGATAATAGTTTAGGAAATGGAATCCATCTATATGCTGTCTACAAGAACCCCAACTCAACAGAAAGGACAGGAACCAACTTAAAGTGAAAGGATAGAAAAAAAAAATGTTCCTAGAAAATAGTACTAAAAAACAAGTAAGATTTGCTGTTCTAATATGAGTCAAAATAGACCAAAGAATAAAATTAATCAGAAGAGACAAAGAGGGAGATTAAATCCTTATCAAAGGAACAATTAACCATGAAGATTTCACAGTCATAAATATTTATGCACCAAACTCCTGTGCAACAGACTTTATAAACATAATTCAGCAGGATATCAAGTCACAGAATAATCCCAGCACACTAATAGTGTAGGACTTCAATAACCCGTAGACACTTTGGATATGTCAACTGGACAAAAGTAGAGAGAGACATCTGAATTGAGCAATACAATACAGCCAATGGGCCTCACAGACATCTACTAAATACTCCACCCAAACACCAGAGAAAATACTTTCTACTCAGCAATCCACGGAACATTCTCCAAAGTTGATCATATCCTGGGACACAGAAAAAAAAAAAACCTCAACAAATACAAAAGGTTTGAAAAAAATCCATGCATTCTATCAGACCACAATGCAATAAAGCTTAATATCAACATCAGAATAAGCCCTGCTATCTACAAGAACACATGGAGACAAAACAACATACTCTGGTATAATGAATGGGTCAGGGAAGAAATAAAGGATGAAATAAAGTATTCCTGGAGCTAAATGAAAAACATAATACAACACAACAAAACCTGTTGGATACTTTAAAAGCAGTCCTAAGGGGGCCAGATGGTTTCACAGCGGAATTCTACAAAACATTTAGAGGTCTTATAATCGATTATTACAAAAACTGTTAAGAGGTATACAGAGGGAAATCTCCCAAATTCCTTCTATGAAGCCAGCATCAATCTAATACCAAAACCAGGCAAGGATGCAACCAAAAAAGAAAAATACAGACACATCTGTTTTTTTGTTTTTTTTTTTTTTAAGGGATTCACAATATAAGAGCACAGTTGTATTCA
This sequence comes from Rhizomys pruinosus, assembly GCA_009823505.1. Classification (NCBI taxonomy): domain Eukaryota; kingdom Metazoa; phylum Chordata; class Mammalia; order Rodentia; family Spalacidae; genus Rhizomys; species Rhizomys pruinosus. Next base: position 474,460 of record VZQC01007904.1, read on the forward strand.
GATCACATTGACATTGCTCAGTTTGACACACAATTAGGTAATTGATGTTAGCATCAACAGATGAGGGATACCATTCATCGTTTGTTTTTCTGGGACTGTGTTACTTCACTCAGCATGATATCTTCTAGCACCAGCCATTTACCTGCAAAGCTCATGATGTCATGTTTCTTTACCACTGCAAAGAACTCCATTGTGTAGATGTACCACATTTTCTCTATCCACTCATCAGTTCAAGGGCACTTGGGTTGGTTCCAGCTCATTGCTATTATGAACAGAGCTGCAATAAATGTGTACTAATACTTATAATATACTAATATATATATAGTATAGTAATATATCTGCAGTAAGATGAGTCTTGTGGATACATACCAGAGAGTGGTATAGTTGGGTTCAAGTGCACGTTCATTCAAGTTTCCAAGGTTCCACACCTGCTTTCAATAGTGCTGTAGCGTTTAACATCCCAAGACCGTGGATGAGTTGTTCCCCTTTCCCCCAATCCTCTCTCAGCACTTGGTATCATTATGTTTTTCTTATCCTAGCCAGTCTTATTGGAGTAGATGATATCCTACTCCAGTACGTTTTAATTTGCATTTCCCCTCAATTATTAGCTATGTTGAAATATTTCTTTTAAAGCATGTTTCTCAAGGACATCTCAATTCCTCATGAATGAAGTCTCTGTTAGTCTCTTTTGATTCAATCTTTGAGTATGTTCATTTTACTTTCTTTTTCTTTGATTTTTGAGTACTTTATATATTATGGAAATCAATGCACTTTGTCAGATAGTATCTGCCATGTGAAGGTTTCTTCTACTCTGTGGGATTTTCTGTTCATTTCCTTGATTGTTTCTTTTGATGTACAGAAGCTTTTGAGTTTAAGACGGTCCCCATTTGTCAATGGACCTTAGTTCTCGTGAGCTACTATCTGAGTTTGGAAGTACTATTTCCTTATGCTTCCTAGTCTTGTAGTCTGCTGCCAGCTTTTTTTCTATCACCTATCAGAGTTTTCAGGAGCGCTCACCGTCAAACGAGATCTTTAATCTCTGGAGTTGATTTTGTGGTGAGAGGTAGGGGTTTAATTTCATTCTTCAAAGTGGGATGGATCCAGTTTTTGCCAACAACCCACTTCTTGAAGATGCGTCTTTTCCTCCATTGTGGTCTTACTTACCCCCTTGTCAAATAGAGAGGCTGAAATTGTATGTGCTCAAGTTTGGATCATTCAGTTTGTTCCATTGGTCAACAGGGTTCTGTTTGTGCACAGCTATCCAAAACTTGTTTTTATCACTATCAGCTTATGTATGTAGATAGTTTGATCTGTATGAGAGATACCCCCCTATATTGCTCTTTTCCCTCAGGTTGTTGGTCTATTCAGGCCTTCTTTTTGGTTTTCTCACATGAAAATTAAAAGACTCCTTTTATCACAAGGCCTATGAAAAAACTTGGACGAATTGTTAATTAGGAATCAATAGCATTGAATCAATCACCTCGGGTAGCAATTCTCTTCACCTATAGGATGATTTAACTTAAAAAATAAGCTTGTTTTCCCAAGTTAATCACAATACAACAGTAACCCAAAAACGAGCATGAGGCAGTGAACTTAGAAGAAATCGATATGCCCTTGATTCACCCTATAGCTATGTATAAAAAACGAAAACTCCGCATATATATATAAAGACTCAAGAGTTCAAAACTACAACACCTTAATAACAAAACAGCGAGAACTGAGACATAGACTATACGAAATGACAAACTCTATTGTCAAACAACAACTTCAGCTCATAACCAGCACAATCTTACAAAACTAAAAACATATAGGCGGAAAAAAGGCAAATTTGTAACTCCGTTCCAAACAGGCACCACGAGTAATCACACACCAACCACTTAATGGCTGAGAAAGAAAAATGCAGCTTTTGCAGTGAGTAGGATGTACCAAAAAGTGCCAGCAGAAGGATGACTCCTCTGGTCATTGAAGAGAATGCCTCAGATTGCTGCAGAATCAGGCCCCTCTGTGGGATCCTACTAGTAACAACTATTTTTTAATGATTCCTAACAAACTACCTTCTAGGTGTTGCAAAGGTTTTAATACAGAGACTTTCTTAACTCCCCCCCATAGAATAAAGATGGAAATAAGAGGATGGATGAGTTCATTCTCCAGCTGTTAGATTAGAACCAGCTGTTTATAGAAGTGTTCTTTGTAAAATCAGTAAAACTTGCCTTTAATTGACTATGGACATAGAAACTGTGAAAAGATTATTTTCTGTTCAGAACCAAATATAATGCTAAAGTCTCCTTTAGCTATGCACCTAAACAAAATATATCAATACAGGAGCTCTACATCAACAATGGATTATTCTTCTACAAGGAGATGTTGGCTAGGGATCCAAGCCCCCACAAATGGTAAAGGCTCCTTGCCTCCTAACTGGGATATCTGCAGGAAGAGAGGCGATAAGGCCCTGCTGTGTGAAGACCTGATACAAACATGGAAAAGATGTATGGAGACCGCACTTGCAAGTATACAGATGGCTCTGGGATGCCAGAGAGTGTTACCAAAGACCATAAACCAATAAAGCAAATATAGGTCTCCTTGAGTCAAGCAAGACTCTCCGTCAGCACCAGCTACACCTCATCTGCCTGGAAATACTGTGCAGCAGTGGCAGCCATATGTCTGTATATCCCAAATCTAATTGGCTATTGGCTCTCTCCTTGGAGGATAACCCACGGTGATGTCATAAGCTTACATCCTCTAATGGTTAGGAGATGTTATAAACCACAGGAAGACCCTGCCTACTTTACAAAGAAAATGTAGATAATGAATTGACATACCATCCAAACATCTGTATCTATACCAAAGTAACCTACCATAAAATTAGTACTGTTTAAATAACCCATATATCTAATTGTTGTGTGCTTCATTAGTAGGATCGAAAGGCTATATTATTATACTGTTTACATACCTAAATATCTAATTGCATGTGCTTCATTACTAGGATCGAAAAGGTTTAAGCCTGGACAAGCTGGTCACGCCATGAAAGAAAACAGCCAGAACTGACTAGCAGACGAAGACAACAGCCTCCAGAGAAAGTTAGACTGTTTTGCTTCTCACCCACCTGTGCCCTTTTCTAAGCCTAGGGGAAACCTGTGGAAGAGGGGCGTGGTAAATGTAAGGGCTTCGATTGGGGGTTAATGGATGAAACTACAACCAATATAGACTGGACACTCATTTTTGATCAACTTGATTGAACATACAAGATCCCCTTTCAGGATGGGGGACCCATGAGCTTCGTGTGGGTTGGGCACAACTGCCTTGCAAATTGGTTTTACATGAAGGATGCTTGTACTCAAAATTATTCACCTATTGTTTTAAAAAAAATGAAAAAAAACAAAACAAAAAAGCAGCGAGAAAGATGCAGAAAAACTTACGGCAGAATGCCACGATCTGCGATGGGTAGGGGCGGTGGGGGGGGAAGGGAAGGGGATTATATGCCTGAAACGAATTGGAAAATGATGTCTGAAATACACAAGCATCAATAAAAATAAATAAAAAAAAAAGAGTTTGGGTAGAATGGACATTTTTACTATATTAATTTTCCTAATCCATGAGCATGGGAAGTTTGTCCATATTCTGCTGTCTTCTTCAATTTCCTTTTTCAAGGGTTTAAAATTTTTGTTGAGGAGATCCTTGGTGCCTTTTGTTAGGTTTGTTCCTAGGTATTTTATTGTTTAGAGGCTATTGTGAGTAGGAAGGTCTCCTTGAATTCCTTCTTCAGTTGATTTTTGTTGGTGTAAAGAAAGGCTACTGATTTTTCTAGGTTTATTTTGTATCCTGCCACTTTACTGAGGCTCTTAATAGTTTCGAGGAGTTTTCTGGTTCAGTGTTTAGCATCCCTTAAGTAAACAGTCATATCATCAGCAAAAAGGGATAGCTTGACTTCTTCTTTTCCAATTAGTACTTCTTTAATTTTCTTTGCTTGCCTTATTGCCCTAGCAAGGGTTTCAAGCACTATATTGAAGAGGAGTGGTGACAGGGGGCAGCCTTGCTGAGTTTCTAACTTTAAAGGGAATGCTTCTGTCGTTTCCCCATTTAGGATGACATTGGCTGTGGGTTTCCTGTATATGGCTTTGATTACATTGAGGAATGACCCATCTCATTAATGAACTCAGATGCAAAGATCCTCAACACAGTACTTACAAATCGTATTCAGACCCACGTCAGAAAGTTCATTCACTATGATCAAGTTGGATTCATACCAGAAAGGCAGGAATGGTTCAACATAGGAAAATCAGTAAATATAAAAGACATAAATGGACTGAAGGACAAAAAACACAGGATAATCTCAATCGATGCAGAAAAAGCCTTTGACAAGTTCCAGCATCATTTATGCTTAAGGTCCTAGAGGGAATTTGACTAGAGGGATCATTCCTCAATGTAATCAAAGCCATGTAAAAGAAACTGATAGCCAACATCATCATAAATGGAGAAATGCTAGAAGTATTCCCCTTAAAGGCAGGAACATGGCAAGGCTGCAAACTATTGCCATTCCTTGTCAATATAGTGCTTGAAACACTTGCTAGAGCAATAAGACTAGAAAGAGAATTAAAGGAGTACTAATTGGAAAAGAGGAAGTCACCCTCTTTTTGCAAATGATGATATAGTTTAACTAAGTATGTTAAAAACTCCACCAGAAAACTCCTAGAAACAATCTAGACTTTCAGTAAAGTGTCAGGATTCAAAATCAACTTTCAAAAATCAGTAGCTTTTCATTTTTTAATTAAATAAAATACTTTAACTGGTGTTTTCTGTGAGTCATACATCATTTCTGAATCCAATTTAGCCACACTCCCTTTGCCATATCCCCTACCCCACCCCAGTTCCTGCATTCTGCCATGCATGTCTTGCATCTTATTCTCAGTCTTTTAAAGTTTTTCTCTGCAGAGATTTATGTTTGGGCAGAAGTTAACTATTTCAGTCAGTTCCTTGATCCAGTCTTTTTGTCATTTTTGTTCCCTCCCATTTGTATTGCTCGAAAATATGCCTATAGATACATCACATATATACCAAAATTATGACCTTCGAAAATCAACTGTATTATAATTCCAAAATATGTTTAGTCCATATTTTCCCTTTAATTTCATATTACTCTAATATATGAATACATACCCTCCATACATATACCACAATTACAAAGTCCAAAAATAAGTGATCAGTTAATTCTAGAGCCTGTTGAGGAATACACATTATTACAGCATAGTTGACTTCAGATAAAAGGATATATAACATTAACTTTTCTTTACAATAACAGCAAGCAACTGAATATGTAATATAAGGAGACCTTCCCACTCACAATAGCATCTGAAACAATAAAGTACTTGGGAACAAGCCTAACCAAGGACACCAAAGACTTCTATAACAAAAAATTAAAAAAAAATTTTTAAAGCAAGAACATGGATCAAAGCATTCCCAGTGTTAAAGGACTATGGATGCCAACCCAGAATACTATACCCAGCAAAAATGTCGAATATAGTTGAAGGAGAGAGAAAAATCTTCCATGACATAAACAAGATGATAGAATACAAGTCTGGAAAACCAACTCTTCATAAAATACTTGAAGCAATTCAAAGGGCAGAAGAGAGGAGCAAAAATCATAAATCCTGCAAAAACCCCAGGAAAGAACTAATAAAATAGAAGCAAACATGGAGCGAGAAGTCCAAATGGGATAACAGATGGGAAAGGGTATTTCATACGCTAACAACCAGCTTGAATGCCTATAACCTTAATAGTAAGGGGTAAAACCCCCACATCAAAAGGCATAGATGTGAGAATGGAAAAGGAAAAAAAACCAGCTATAGCTGTCTAACAAGAAACACCCGTCTCAATCAGAGGACCAGGCACCAAACTCAAGTTGTGAAGCGATGAAGAAAATTCTTCCAATGCAAATGATACCCAAAAGAAAGACAGCGATGTCTGCATTCTAACTATTCAGACAAAATAGACTTCAAGCAAAGAAATGAAAAGAGACAAAGAGAGCCATTTGCATCTTTATTAAAGGAACACTTGATGATGAAGATCTCACAAATATGAATAATATGCACCAAACGCCAGTGCACCAAACTTATAAGAAAATTACTCAGAATCTCAAGGGCACCAGAGTTAAACTCAGGCACCTACTTAGTAAGGGGATCTGTCAAAAATCCATTAAAGCCATCCGTAGAACATAACAGGACCAAAGGGGATAAAACAAGAGACTCGAGGATGAGAGCAGATACTAAAGGAAAAGAAAGGGGAGCCACAGACATACAGAATTATACTCTAAAACGCGAAACGCGATGAATATACTTGAGTAGATCAGCACACCAGGGAATAGACAGTGTGATCACTCTCAGGAACACTGCTCAATAATTAGACCAGATGGTGTTGGGGACACGGAAGGAAAAAAACAGTGCAACCCAAAAATACATAAAAGATTGAAATAAGTCTCAGGCTTTCTAGTCCAGCCTCACAGTTGAGGAACTATTAAAATCGCATATTCCATCACCAGCTAATAAAACCGACAACTAAAAGAACACATGGCAGATGTAGCAACACTCTCCCGAATAAGAATGGGTCAAGGAAGAAAAAAGAAAGAAAGTAAAATAAAAACATTCCTGGGAACTGAATGACAATCATAATACAACACGGCAAACCATGGGACACTTTAAAAAGCATCCTAAGAGGAAGTTTTATAGCTCTAAGTGCCTAATCAAAAAAAACGAAAGAGCACAGTGAATGATCAACACTGCAGTTAAAAATCTTGAGAAAAACAAATGAACCCTAAATGCAACAGACAGAAGACATACAAAAAAGAAGCAGAGAGATCAATGAAATAAAACAAAAAAGAAAACCATACACAAAAAAAATCAATGAACCAAAAAGTTGGTTCTTTGAGAGAGAAAAAACAGATAGACAGAACTCTAGCCCAGTTAAACAAAAGAAAGAAGAAACAACTCCAAATCAATAGAATCTGTGATGAAAGGGGAAATATCACAACAGACAATAAAAAGATCCAGACAATCATAACAGAATACTTCAAAAACCTATACTCTACTAATTTGAAAACCTAGAAGAAATGGATGAATATCTGAAATCCTGGGAATCACCAAGCTCAACAAGAAGAGATCACATCTAAAAGGCCAATAATACGTGAAGAAATTGAAGAGTAAAATAGGTCTCCCAAACACAAAAAATCAATGCCTCAGACCCAGATGGTGTTCACAGAAGAATTCTATAGAAAATATTTCAAAAGAATTACACCCATTACTACTCAAGTTGTTTGAGACAGGATACAAATGGAGGGACTTCTCCAAGATTCCTTCTATGAAGCCCACAATCCGCTATGACCCAAAACATGGTAAAGATATACAACCAAACAAGAAACTATAGACCCATCTCCTACCAAGAGTGCACAAAAATTCTAGAACAGATACTGCAAACGCATACAGACCACATCAAGAAAACTCATTCATCATGACCAGTGGATCTCATAACAGAGATGGAGGGATGGTTTCAAACAAATGAAACAATCAATAATATCATTCAACATATCACTATGGACCCAAAGACAAAACTGTGAGAGGCACCATCATCTCAATTGATGGGAGAAAGCCTTTTACAAAAAATTTCGAGCATCCTTTCCTTCGATGTTTAAAAAGTCCTACGAGGAAGGACTGAAAGGATTTCAATTGCTATAATTAATCCAGTATACAGGAACCCAAGCCATAATCATTCCTAAATGGGGAAATGACCAGAAGCCATTCCCCTTAAAGTGTAGGAACTTGGCAATCTGCCCCCCTGTCAACTACTCATTTTCTTTTTTATTAATTTTATTTATTTATGTTGTAAGAATTACTGTCGCATGTAGCTTTGTGCACCCGGTTGTGTCAATGTCACGAAGTCAGAGAAGAGGGTGTCAGTTCCCCTGGAACTGGGTTCTCCTGGAATTGGAGTTACAGACGCTTCTCAGCACCATGTGAGTGCTGGGATCGAACCGGGTCTCTGCAAGAGGCAGTCGGAGCTCTTAACTGCTAGGCCATCTCTCCAGTCCCTCCTTTTCAATATAGTGCTTGAAACCCTTGCTAGGGCAATAAGGCAAGAAAAGGAAATTAAAAGAGTTCTAATTGGAAAAGAGGAAGTCAAGCTATTCCTTTTTGCTGATGATATGATTGTCTACTTAAGGGATGCTAAGAACTCCATCAGAAAACTCCTAGAAATAATTAAGAGCTTCAATAAAGTGGCAGGATACAAAATAAATATAAAAAAATCAGTAGCCTTTCTTTTTAGCAACAACAAGCAACTGAAGAAGGATTACAAGGAGAACATTCCACTCACAATTGCCTCAAAAACAATAAAATACCTAGGAACAAACCTAACCAAAGACACCAAGGAGGTCTACAACAAAAATTTTAAACCCTTGAAGAAGGAAATTGAGGAAGACATCAGAAGATGGACAAACCTCCCATGCTCATGGATTGGGAAAATAAATATAATAAAAATGTCTATTCTAGCCAAACTCCTGTATAGATTTAATGCAATCCCAATCAAAATCCCCAAGAGATTCTTCATAGGCTTGGAAAAAAACATCCTCAATTTCATTTGGAAAAACAAAAGACCCTGAATAGCCAAAGCAAACCTGAGCAAAAAGAGCAATACAGGGGGGATCGCTCTGCCAGACATCAAACTTTACTACAGGGCTATAGTCATAAAAACAGCTTGGTACTGGCAAAACAAAACAACAACAACAAAAAAAAAACAGACCAGTTGACCAACGGAATAAAACTGAAGATCCAAATCTGAGCACATACAATTTCAGCCACCTCATATTTGACAAGGGGGCCAAGAAGACACAATGGAGGAAAGACAGCATCTTCAGTAAGTGGTGTTTGCATAACTAGATCACCACCTGTAGAAGAATGAAATTAAACCCCTACCTCTCACCCTGTACTAAAGTCAATTCTAGATGTATCAAAGACCTCAACGTGAAGCCCAATACTCTGAAGCTGATAGAAGAGAGACTTGGCAGCAGACTACAAGAAGACATAGGCGTAGGAAAAGACTTCTTAAATCAGACATCAGCTGCACAAGAAATAAGATCAACAATTGACAAATGGGACCTCATTAAACTCAAAAGCTTCTGTACATCAAAAGAAACAATAAAGGAAGTGAAGAGAAAACCAAAAAAGTGGGAGGAAACCTTCACTGCAGATACATCTGACAAAGCATTAATTTCCAGAGTATACAAGCTACTCAAAAAAAACAAAGAAGAAAGAAAACAAATGAATCACTCAAAAGATGGAGCAAAGAACTGAATAGAGACTTCACAGAGGAGGAAGTAGAGATGGCTGAGAAACATCTTAAAAACTGTTCAACGTCACTAATAATTAGGGAAATGCAAATCAAGACTACTCTAAGATATCATCTCACTCTGATAAGACTGGCCACGATCAAGAAAACAAATGATATGAAGTGCTGGAGAGGTTGTAGCGAAAGGGGAACAGTCATCCATTGCTGGTGGGAATGTAAACTCATACAGCCACTATGGAAAGTAGTGTGGAGAACCCTTGGAAGACTCAAAATGAGCTTTCAATTTGACCCAGTCATACCACTCTAGGCATATACCCACAAAGCTCATCTTACTGCAGAAATACATGCAAAGCTATATTTCTTGCAGCTCTGTTCACAATAGCAAAAAGCTGGAACCAACCCAAATGCCCCTCAGCTGATGAGTGGATAGAGAAAATGTGGTACATATACACAATGGAGTTCTATGAAACGGTAAAGAAAGACAACATCATGAAGTTTGCAGGTAAATGGATGGAGCTAGAAGATATTATATTAAGTGAAGTAACACAGTCCCAGAAGAAGAAATGACGAACAGTATCCCTCATCTGTGGATGGTAGCACCAATAACCTAGTTATAAATATATCTTGTGGAGAGGGATGCATATTAAAAGAACAACAATAGAAAGACTGCATCAAAAAACTGACTGAAATGGTGAATCAGGAGGGGGTGGGAGGGGCGGGAGAGGGACATGGGTGTATATTCGATTAATGTATATTTAATTGACATGAGTTCAACACGTATCCAATTTTGCCCAGACTCTGTCTACAGGTTACATGGTGTTTTAGGACTTAGTAAAAGTAAATATGTGTATATTAAACAACATTGTTTTAAAGGTTCTGATAAAAACGGTAATGCACCTGAAAAAAAATTTAAACCCCTGAAGTAGGAGACTAAAGAAGATAGCAGAAGATGGAAAGATCTCCAATGATCATGGATTGGAAGAATTAGTATAGTGAAAATGTCCATTCTACCCAAATTAATATACAGATTAAATGCAATCCAAATTAGAATCCCTGTGCATTTCTTCACAGACTTGCGTAAAAAAAAAAAAAATCCTTAAATTCATATGGAAAAAACAAAAGACACTGAATAGCCAAAGTAACCCTGAGTGAAAGGAGCAACACAGGGGAGATCACTATACTATATTACACTATATTTTATACAGGATATAGTCATATAAACAACCTGGAACTGGCACAAAAACACACCTGTAGGCAAATGAAACAATATTGAGGATCCAAACTTGAGCACATACAATTGCAGCCACCTCATATTTGAGAAAGACACCAAGAAGACTCAACGGATTAATGACAGCATCTTCAGCAAATAGTGTTGGCAAAACTGGATCACCACTTGTAGAAGAAAAAAACTAAATGCCTATCTCTTACCCTGTACAAAAATCCACTCCAAATGGATCTAAAACCTTACTGTGAAACCCGCAACTCTGAAAATGATGGATGAAAAGTTTGGCAGCACTTCCTAAATCAGATAGCTTCTGCAAGGGAAGTGAGGTCAACAATACAAGTGGGACCTCATTAAACTCAAAAGCTTCTGTACATCAAAAGAAACAATCAGTGAAGTGATGAGAAAACCCACAGAGTGGGAAGAAAGCTTCACAAGTGATACATCCCACAGAGAATTGATTCTGGAATATATTAACTACTCAAAAAAAAAAAAAAAAAGAAGCAAGGAAACAAATGAATCACTCAAAAGATGGAGTAAAGAGCTGAACAGAGACTTAATAAATGAGGAAATAAAGATGGCTGAGAAACATTAAAAATGTTCAACATCACTAATAATTAAGGAAATGCAAATTAAAATAACTTTAAGATATCTTCTCACTCTGATAAGACTGGCTAGGATCAAGAAAACAAATGATACCAAATCCTGGAGAGGTTATTGGGAAATGTGAACACTCATCCACTGGTGGCAGGAATGTAAACTCAGGCAACCACTATGGAAAGCAGTATGGAGAACTCTGAAGACGCTAAAGATGAGTTTACCACCTGACCCAGCCATAACATTTTTGTGTATATACCTACAAGACTAATACTACCACAGAGATACATGCACAGCCATGTTTATTGCAGCTCTCTTCACAATAGTAAAGAGCTGGAACCAACCCAAATGCCCCTCAACCAATGAGTGGATAGAGAAAATGTGGTACATCTACACAATGGAATTCTATGCAGCAGTAAAGAAAGATGGCATCATCAACTGTGCAGGTAAATGGATGGAACCAGAGGATATTATGCTACGCCAAGTAACACAGTCCCAGAAATCAAATGAGGAATGGTATCCCTCATTTGTGGATGCTAGCACCAAGCACTGAGTTGTAAGGGAAAATGAGCAACAGCAAGGTTATATGACCCTTTCCCTGAAAGTAACCATGCTCTTAATAATGTAAATCATTAACAGTTTCTAGAATTAACCCAACACTTATTTTTAGACTTGGTAATCTTGATACATGGATGGATATGTGGGCATATTTTATAGTAATATAACATATAATCCTTGTTGGAGGATATGTAGGCATATTTTAGAGTAATATAAATTTAAATAGTAAAAATGTGAATCCTGAAATATGATATGGAAATGACAAACAGTTCATGCACAACTGATATAATTTTAGCATAGAGGAACAGAGATAGGGAAACAACTGAATCAGTAAAGTTCCCCCAAGGACAATCATCCTCTGCTTTGAAAAAACTGAAAAGAATCAGAAAAAGATTCAGGGGAGGGATAGCAGGGTGTATGAACTCAGGTGAGGCAGGGGGCATGGAAAACAAGATGAGTCTACATTGGACTAAGAAACGATGTATGAAATTCACATAACTTCAATAAAAATGTTAAAAAACAGTCATGAATATTCAAGTCCCCGCCTTGTATTTGGTACCTTTTTTAATTCTTCACATCTTCTGTAAGATGGAAATATAGGCAAAAATTCAAGAGAAATATAGTTTTTTTCTAGCATGATTACTTATATATGGGGAAAATACTACAGAATATGATGCAGACGTCACTTCTTTCCTCCTTCATTTTCAAACAGAAAAATTTTGAATAATCAAGATTGTGTGACACTAACCAAGTCAATGGTTTGGAAACAAATACAATTTTTGATTATTTAAATATGAAGCTAATTTCATAAATCTGAAAACTCTTTCTTCCGTGACTCTACTTCTTTATGATTAATAGATTCTCTTCCTGTCCTTAGTCTATCTCAGGTTCAGTCAGAAGCTCTGGCACATAGTAGGGTCCTCCATTTATAGCCAACATGAATACAATGCTACAATACTGGCTTATTGTTTTCATTTATGCCTTCTATACTGAATAAGAACACAAGTAGTTGGAGCATTTAAATGTGTGAGTTGGTGGAATGCAACCTTGCATCCTCATGTGTGTAATGCTTGGAGACCTAGGTTACTGCCTACAATTTGTTTTTGTTTGGAATAAAGCTACAGAAATCAAGTCCAACAGGTTTTGGCAAGAAGTGACCCTTTTATCATACACTTCCTCCCATTGGGACATAGCATCTTCTCTTCTTGGAATACCTAGCATTTGCAATTCTTTACACCTACAGTGGCCCAGTGAGAGATATTGTTTTCCAAAATTTCAACAGAACAGTTGGATTGACATTTTCTCACATTACTTTTTTCACAGTTCTAATGCTCAGGAAAATAAAAGCCAGTTACTGACAATACCAGCCTTTTCTCTGCTTCTGTTAAATTTATAATTAACAAAACTTGACCTATTTCATCTAACTTATATTCCTTAGCTTTATAGTAAAATATTCCTCTTGGATTTAGCAATGTTTTATGACAAAAACCCTAAGTAAGGCTCATGGGTTGGTAATTATACACACGTCAAAGTCAAAATATCTTTTAGGTCATCATACTTAAGATTCTATGATTTTTATAGCTTAGTTTCTCACCATTGCCAATAATGGTAACTTTAATTATGTGATGGTGTTAGAATAATTTAGTTATTGGCCAGAAACTGTGATTTACCGAGAGAATTTTCTTTCTTATTTTCCTTTCAAAATAACAGCTTATAAAAATCCCATCCATTAAAGTATATATTTCCAAAATCCTGCACCAGAAATCACCAAGCACTTCCTATATAAAGCCAGAAAGTTCAACATTGCAGGCTTCTATGCCTAATGATTCCCATCACAACTACAGCTTTGGTTCAGACTATGAAAGCAGATAAAAACAATAACACATCATCATAGCACTCTGTTTTGTTCTATTTCCGGATATTTGCATAAGTTTTCAAAATACAATGTAGCAGGTGTTTGCAACAATAGAACTATATTTTCCCAAAGTTCAGAAGCCTGGACATCCAAAATCAAATTGGGAATATTGATTTGTGCTGAAACCTGTTTCTTTGGCTTTGTGTGTTTGATTTTTCCTTGTGTCCTCACATGCTCTTTGTTTCAAACAGCATTTGTATCTATGTCCAGATTTTCCTCTTTTTACAAAACCATAAACCAAACAGAATCAGGGCTTTCAAGAAGTGTCCTTGTTAACTTATGTACATTTATTTTTTGTCTATTCCAGACAGACAGGGTCTCCCTGTAGCCCCAGGTGTCATGGAACTCACTCTGTAGACCAGACTGTCCTTGAACTCACAAAGATCTGCCTGCCTCTGCCTTCCAAGTGCTAGGATTAAAGATGTGTGCCACCACACCCAGCTAATTTATGTACCTTTAAGAAGATTTATGTCAAATATAAGCCCATTCTAAAATATGGGTTTTAAATTCCAGCCCATCTAGGCTAAAGAAATAGAATTCGGATCAGGAAACTTCTGAAATTTTAACTTCATGTAATTTTCAGGTACTCAGATTATTTATCCTTTCAGACACTTAAAATGGTCAAACACTACTGGCTCTCATCTCATGAAAATGAAAAAGAGAAACAAGGAGATTTTATCTCTTCCTTTGAACTGTGATTCAATGCTATGATCCCCTCTTTTGAACCTGGAAAGCTGGTCCCTTCCTGTATGATGGACTTTTGATCTTAGCCTGTGAGTTGACATACTGGTCCCATACTATGAGCCAGAATTATGGTTTCCTCCTGTGAGCTGGAACTAAGACAACCATTTCTGAATTTGGAATTGTGGTCTTACAGTGAACCGAGTTGTGGTCACACCTGTGAAACTGGAACTATGGCCCTATTCCAAGTTCTGGAGCTGAAGTTTCCTCCTGTAAGCCTGGAGCTGAGGTCTCCCCCTGACAGCCTGGAGCTGTAGACCATTACTGTAAACTGGAACTGGGATCACCTCCCATTAGCAAGAATTTTATCCCTTTCCAATAAAATGCTTCTGTGCTCTCCTTTGGGACAGAGGTGTTGTCCTCTCCTGTAAATTGGAGCTGTGCTCCCATCCCTTGATCTGGAGCTGTGATTCCAACATGATTCCACATTCCTTTGGTGGTGAAGTGATTATGGAACAGATTAAGGGTTTTAAGCAGCACTTTCAGCCTTCTCTTAGTGGCTCCATCATCAACAACCTCTCCCTTGAGGTCCCCAGTTTTGCATGGCAGTGACTGCCTCTGTGTGAGAATTATGATGGGGAGAGGGGAGGTTTCTGCCATTTGTAATCACTAGTCTTGGGAGGATTGATTCTCAAGAATGGATTTCCCACCTTTCTTGACAGTAAAATACGTTCTTGGACATTGGACCTCTGTCACTATCAGGCACAGACAGGTTTTCTATAAATTTTCTGTTCATCTACAGCCCCAGTGTAAAGACATCTGCATTCTGAAGAAAATGTAATGCACTTAATTGATATTCTTACAATTAAAAAAAAGAATAAAAGGAGAGTGCAGACTTCATTCTGTGGTTAATTTTGTCACCCTCTTCCCTGGATTTATAAATTCTTATACAAAAGAAAGTTCACATCTGGTACTGAGAACAGGGACAATAGTCTGTACCTAAGGAAGACATGCCCTAGCAAGGAAGTACCTTTTATTGTTTTATTAGATGAATATGATGTGCCAGTGAAACTTCATTCTATACATTTGTGTTTAATCCCATCAATCACTGTTTCTTTTTTCATCTGTCATGAGAAGAAACTTCTTTTACAAATAATGCTGTACCCCAGAGACTCATAAAAACCAGTGAAGGTCCTAAAATAAGTGACTGTGGCTGTGGCATAGTTTTAATGGTTAACTTTAGACGTTCATCTACATCACTCCCATATTCCCAAGGTTCACGGAATCTAAGAGCCAGAGAAAGGAGTGAAATGTTATGTAACAATTGCTCCAAGACAAAGCCCCTCAGTTGGAGGAAGGCTGAGTAAACAATGGGAAGTTTTCTAGGAAATAAAAAGAAAATAAGTCTAAAAGGGGCATAACATTCAGGATCTTTTGAAGGGAGGTGAGACATTCCATCCTGGAGGAAAGCTCCTTAATCTCAGAAGCAAACAGCACAATAGTTTAAGTAAATCCCCGAAATGTCCTAGGTTCACTAATCCTCTCCCTCTCCAAATTAAAAAAAGCCCCATGCATTGGTGAAAGAAAAGCCTGCCTGCCTGGAAGAAGTCAGGCCAACTGAATCACCTGGAAAAGACACTCCCACCTGTTGACATACCTCAGGGTGTGCAGCATGCTGAAACTTTCCTGATTTAGGAAACTGTCATACTTGTGAGGGTGTGCTTTGTTGATGCAGCTGTCTTTGAATCATTACTGCTTCTTTGTTGTGGGACACTTCAGAGCACACTAAGAGATAACAGTAAGCAGGTTTATTTAGGCTCCAGCCTGGTCCAGGGGAATTAGTCTCAAAGTTTGGACCCCAAAAGGAGGAAGCATTCATCTTTTTTACTTTAGGTGGTGAATTAAAGTGAGAAGGAAATTTACATATAATTTCAAAATTAGACAAAAATTTATGAATTTATAAAAAACTGTTTTAAAATTTTCCTGTCTGAAAAAAATCACTGCAGAAGTTACCATCTGAATAAAACAGAATTGATGACATTTCATCAGAATGCAAGGCCTGTGTTTCCAATTTGTGTTAGTGTTCTAACCATAAACTTGTCAGCTGAAATTTGCCAAGATTAGAGGCAGAAAAGAACTAAAATCCAAAATTTCCTTCAGTATTCCATTTTGGTATCATTTGTTTTCCTAATCTTAGCCAGTCATACCAGGTTAGATGAAACCATCTTAAAATGGTTTGCGTCTTCTTAACTATTATCAACATTGAACTCTTTAAGATGTTTTTCAGCCATTTTTACTTCTTCATTTGTGAAGTCTCTGTTCAGCTCTTTACTCCATCTTTTGATTGGGCCATTTGTTTTCTTCCTCCTTTGTTTTTTGAGTAGTTTATATACACTGGATGTTAATGTTCTATCAGGTGTATCATTGGTGAAGGTTTTCTCCCACTCTCTGGGTTTTCTTTCCACTTTGATTTCCTTTAACTGTACAACAACCCTGAAGTTTCGTAATGTCCCACTTCTCAATTGTTGACTCTATTTTTTTATACAGCTGCTGTCTGATTTATAAAGTCGTTGCCTATACTGATGTCTTGTAGGATACTGTCAATGTATTCTTCTATCATTTTCAGAGTTTTAGGTTCCACATTGAGGTCTTTTATCCACATGGAGTTAATTTTTGTACAGGGTGAGAAGTAGGGGTTTAATTGTATTCTTCGACAAGTAGTGATCCAGTTATGCCAACAACATTTGCTGAAGATGCTGTATTGAGGTCTTTCATCCATTTGGAGTTAATTTTTGTACAGGGTGATAGGTAGGGGTTTAATTGTATTATTCTACAAGTGGTGATCCTGTTATGCCAACACCATTTGCTGAAGATGTTGCCTTTCCTCCATTCAGTCTTCCTGGCCTATTTGTGGAATATAAGGTGCCTGAAATTTTATTTGTTCAAGTTTGGATCTTTGATGTTAATCAACTGATCACAGGGTCTGTTTTTGTGACAATACCACTCTGTTTTTATTACTATAGTCCTGAAATTCAGTTTGAAGTCTGGTATGGTAACCCCCATTGCTCTTTTTACTCAGGGTTGCTTTGGCTATCCAGGGTCTTCAAGGTCTGTGAAGAAGCTCCTGGGGATTGAAATTGAGATAGAATTAAATCTGTATTTTTCTTTGGGCATGATGGTCATTTTTACTGTATTCATTTTTCCAATACATGATCATAGGTGGTCAAAAGAAACACTTTTTGGTATCTTCCTCAATCTCCTTCTTGAGAGATTTAAAATATTAATTTTAGAGATTTTTAGTGCTTTTGGTCAGTTTTATTCCTAGATATATTATTTATTTATTTATTTATTTATTTATTTATTTATTTATTTTGGAGCTTATTCTGTTTAGAAAATTCTCCTTGTGTTCGTTGTTGAATTGCTTGTTATTGGCATAAAGAAAGGCTACCTATTTTCCAAGTTAATTTTCTATCCTGCCACTTACTGATCATGTGGATGTTTCCTAGGAGTTTTCTGATTGAGTATTGGGTGTTCCTTAGGTAATCTAGCATGTCATCTGCACAAAGTGTTAGTTTGACCTCCTATTTTCCAATTAGTACTCATCTAGTTTCCTTTTCTTGTCTTATTGTTCTCAGGAGCATTTCCAGTACTACACTGAAAAGAAGTGGGGATAGGGGCAGCCTTGCTGAGTTCCTGACTTTAAGGGGAATGCTTCTATTTTTTCCATTTAGGATAATGTTGGCTATGGGTTTGTTGTATATGGTTTTAATCATGTTGAGGAATGTACCCTCCAGTCCAATTCCTCCAAGTCTTTAAGCATGAACGCAAGTTGAATTTTGTTGAAGGCGTTTTCTGCATTGATTGAGATGATTGTGTGGTTTTTCTCTTTCAATCCATTTATGTGCTTTTTGACGTTTATTGATTTACATGTCTTGAACAATCCTTGCATCTCTGGTATGAATCCAACTTTGTCATGGTGGATGATCTTTTTGATATGTGTCTGTATGTCGTTTGCAAGTATTTTGTTGACATTTTTTGTATCTATGTCCGTTAATGAAATGGGTCTATACAATCATTTTATATTTGTTGAGGTTTTTTTCTGTGTCCCATATGTGGTCAGTTTTGGAAAATGTCCCATGGGGTGCTAAATAAAAATATATTATTTGATGTTTGGATGGATTATTCAGTACATGTCTGCTAGGTCCATTTGGTGTATCATACTGTTCAGTTCTTATGTGTTTGTTTATTTTTTGTCCAGCTGGCCTATCCAAACGGCTCAGTAGGGTACTGAAATTCCCCACTCTTAGTGTAGTATGGTGGGATTAATGTGTGCCTTGAGGTCCTGCAGAATTGTGCTTATAAGATTCAGTGCATCCAAGTTTGGTGCATATATATATATATATATATATATATATATATATCTTCTTGATTGTGAAATCTTCATGGTTATTTTTTTTCCTTTGATAAGAACGTAGTACTTGCCAGGTGTACTGATGCATGCCTTGAATCCAAGCACTTTGGAGGCAGAGGCAGGTGGATCTCTGTGAGTTCAAGCCAGCCTGGTCTACATAGTGAACTCCAGGCCAGCTGGGACTGAAGGGTAAGTCTGCTTAAAAAAGACACACACACAGAGAGAGAGAGAGAGAGAGAGAGAGAGAGAGAGAGAGAGAGAGCAAGAGAATGTTTTGATCCTGTGTAACTCTTCTGAGTAGTTTTACACTGAAGTCTATTTTGTCTGATATTAGAATAGCAACTCCTGCTTTCTTTTTGGTACCATTTGCTTGGAATATATTTTACAACCATTCATCTAAAGCAGGTGCCTTTCACTGAATGTGAGGTGGGTTTCTTGTAGACAAGCAAAAGGGTAGATTCATTTTCTCACTGTATTCCTCCCATCTGTCTCTTGATTAGGCATCCAGACCATTAATACTTAAAGTTATTATTGAGAAATCTATATCGCTTTCTTTCAATTTATTTTCTGTGTGCATTTGTATTCCCACAGTTATACTTTCATTAATGAATCACTTTAGCTGCTTGGGGATAGTTGCTCCTTTTCTCTGTCCTTTGAATTGTTTTATATACTTTCTGAAAGGTTGCCTTTTTGACATGTATTCTTTCAACTTTTTTATGTCATGAATGATTTTTCTTTCTCCCTCAACTATATTCAACATTTTTGCTGTACAAATTAATCTGGGTTGGCATCTATATTTATTTAGTACTGGGAATACTTTGGTCCATGTTCTTCTGGATTTCACAGTTTGTATTGAAAAGTCAGCTGTAATTCTGGTGGATATTCCTTTATATATAACTTGTTTTACTCTTATGCCTTTCAGTATTCTGAGTTTGTTTTGAACATCTAGCATTTTGGTTATGATATGCCATGGGGAATTTTTTTTCTGATCTTGTCTATTTGGTATTCTATGTGCTTCTTGTTTTTGGATGGGTATATCTTTTTTCAATTTGGGTGAATTTTGTTTTATAATTCAATCGAATATCTGGTCAATACTGTTATCTTGGGAATTTTCTCTTTCTTCCACCCCTATGATATGGAGGTTTGGTCCTTTCATGGAGTAACACATTTTCTGATTATTCCACTCTTGTTGTTGTTTTTCATAATCTTTGCTTAACCATTCTAGTTCTTCCATCTTATCTTCCTGTCTTGATATTCTATTTTCTACTTCATACATTCTTTTACTGAGTCTTTCTCCCATCCTTTCCTTTTGACTGGATGAGTGTTCAATTGCCTTTTCCATTTGTCCTGTGATTTCTTTAGTATTTCCTCCTTCTTCTGGAGTTTATCATTCTCTATTTCTACTTCTTTGATTCAATTGTGTGTGGGGGGAGGGGGGTTGGTTTCCTTTTTTTATTTCTGCATGGGATCTATTCAGTGTTTCCACTTCCACAGTTTGTCAGTCTCTCCTTCTAGTTCCTTGCTTCTCTTTACTGTGTGTTATTTTATCACTCTCTCCTACTCCTTTGATTTGTTTGTCTGTGAGTTCTTTATATACCTTGATTTCTTTGAGTATGGCTATTTTAGATCTGTTTCCTAGGTTACCTCCAGAAAAATCTTATTGTAGGATTCTTCTATAGGACTGGAAGAGTTTAGTGGGGATTTATTATTTGCTTTTCCCTGTTGTTGTTCTTTTACTGTGCTTTTGGCCTGTGGATTTGTTTTGATGTTTGTATTCTGATGGGAAACTCAAGTATTTCTTCACTGCTTTGAAGGCTTACATCATGAGTTATGGGTCTACCAGATCTCCTGGTCTGGAGGTAAACTTCAGCAGTGACCTTCAGGCTTTGGACCATCTGGTTCTGCTTGCTTGCTCAGACCTGCCTGGGGCAAGCATCTCTTTGATGCTCTGATGGTGACCTCAAACCTCTTCCTGGTTCAGGTTGTCTGTGCTATATTTCCTGGACCCAGTCACTCAGGTGTGTGGTCCCAGAGCTCTGTTGGTTCAGCTTACCTATGTGGACCTGTCTAGGTGGGACCACTCTATTGGGTTAGTTGGAAGTAGGAGCTGAGACCACTGAGTGTTTTGTAAGATCTACTGGAAGCCAATCTGTTTCACTGGGAGCCAGCCCTGCACCTTGTACTGCTCTGGTGGTTGGTGGCTCCACTCACAGATTCGACACCCAATTTTGTTATTTTTAAAATTAATTAAAATTACCCATGCATGCTGAATGATATATCACATTTTAGGTATATTATGGCAAGATATTATTTCAAATTATTATTAAATATCAAGGGGAATCAAAAAAAATCCAGATGTGGTGGTGCACGCCTTTAATCCTAGCACTTAGGAGTCAGAGGCAGGTGGATCTTTGTGAATTCAAGGCCAGCCTGGTTTACAGAGTGAGTTCCAGGACAGCCAGAGCTACAGGGAAACCCTGTCTCAAAAAAGAAAAAAAAGACAAAAAAAAAATCAAGGGGCATCAACTGTTCATGGCTCAACAGTTAGGAACACTGATTGCTGTTCCAGAGGACCCTGGTTCTGTTCTCAGCACACATAAGGCAGTGAACAACCGTCTGTAAGTCTAGTGGCAAGTGATCCAATGCCCTCTCTCACCTCTGCCAGTACTGCATGACATGGGTACACCACACACACACACACACACACACACACCACACACAACACACGCACACACCAAACACATTGGCCATAAACCAATACATAAAATAAAAATAAAAATAAATTGATTAAAAGCAAATTAATAATACATAAATAAAAAATAGAATGTTATTTTTTTGGGCTTTTTTTTTTTTTTTTTTTTTTTTTTTTTGGTCTTTTTGGAGACAGGGTCTCCCTGTAGCTCTGGCTGTCCTGGAACTCACTCTGTAGACCAGGCTGGCCGTGAAATCACAGAGATCCGCCTGCCTCTTCCTCCCAAGTGTTAGGATTAAAGGCGTGGGCCAGCACACCCGGCTAGAATGTATTTTTAAAGAGTGTTAATATTTAATAGCAACATAAAAGCCACTCAAAGTCATGAGTTTCTCAAAAAGTTTAAAACAGAAATTCCTTATGATTCATTCAACTCACTGATGTAGATTAGTGCAAAGAAACTAAATCATCCAGGTGTGCTGTAGGACAGCTTGGGTCACAGTGATTTTCAGGACTCAGCTGTGGCTCTAGGAGTCTCCTCTCTTCTCTCTCTCTCTCTCTCTCTCTCGAATCAAAAATACTAAATCATCATCAATTATAAATACCAGCAGTTTCTTATATATTTCTAGATTATTGACAATGTAGATGTTACAGATTCAAGCTAAATGTCCATCAATAAACAAATTAATACTGAAAGTCAATTATTCAGGCATGAAAGAATGAACTCCTGCCATCTATGAATATGGGTAAACTTTAAAACATTAAGTGTTAATAAGTGCCAGAAAAGACAAACACAACAAGAATTCTCATGTGATTTTATTTTACTTAATTATTATTTATTATTATGTATATGTGTGTATATACATATGTGAGTGTGTATGCACATGTGATTGTAGGTCCCCATGGAGGCCACAAAACTGTATTGGATACCCTGAAACTGAAATTATGAATAGTCGTTGGTTATCACGTGTGTTCTGTGAACTGAACACATATGTGGTTCATTAGTTACTTCACTGTTGCTGTAATAAAAACACCCCATTGGTCAAGGGAACTTACCAATAGGAGATGTTTACTTGACTTACAGTTCCAGAGCGAATCAGAGTCAGTCAAAGCAATGAAGTGTCCAGAGCAAGAAGTAGAAGCTAATGTTCGCATCTTTGGTGTGTGTGTGTGTGTGTGTGTGTGTGTGTGTGTGATCACATCTTTAAGATGACATCTTAGGGAGAAAGTGACTGGAGATCTGGCAAAAGTGACTGGAGATCTGGCAAATGTCAAGATCTCTCTAAGCACACCCCAGTGAAAGGCTTCGTCCAGCAAGGCCACACCTCGTAAAGATTCCCTAAACAGCATCATCAAATGGGAACGAAATGTCCAAATATTTAAAAGTTCAGATGAGACTACTAGCTACATGTGTATGAAGAAGGAAAGAAGGAACAGGAATGTCATGGGTGAAATATTACCTTTATGGTAAAAAAAAAAAAAAAGAAAGAAAAATATATATATATAAATTTACAGTAAGAAAAATTCTGGGTTTGCAAGTTGTGTGTGTGTGTGTGTGTGTGTGTGTGTTGTGTTGTGTACTTATGTTATTTGGGGATGGTACATACATGGCATGGCATGTATGTTAAGCTCAGGGTAAAATCACAGGTGTTAGATCTTCTCTCCCACATTCTTTGAGCCAGTGGTTACTGTTCACTATGGCAGATGCTAGGCTAGCTAGCCAGGACGATTCCTGTTATCCTCCTGTGTAGCTTGCCATCTCCCCACAAGAGCACTGGGATTGCAGATATATGTAATCACTCCAGGCTTTAAGCATGTTTTGGTAGTCTCAACTGGAGTCCTCCATTCATGCATAGCAAGTCAAGTACTTTACTCACAGAACTTCTCAGCCCTGGTTATTTACAAACTACATCCAATCGCATTTGGCTTATGCTACTTTTGAAATATGTGTGATTAGAGAAGATGTAATTACATAAAGTATGAGTTCAGCAGGAGACAGGGGCCATTTCATCCATGCCAAAAGCTGCTAACAAGAGTCGATTAAAGAGAGTTTAAGAAATTTTATATTTCCTAATCAAAATGTTAAAACATACACAAGAAGAAATACAATAGACCAGTCAATGTAGAAATTATTTCAAGTGTGATCAAATTAGTGTTGGACTAGTAATTTGTTGTTAATATCTGTAAAGAGACCAATATTTCCAGGTATTTTTACTTTAGAAAAGTCATTCTGATATTGGATAGAAATCTTTCCTATTCATTTAATAAAATGTTACTGATTTTTTTTTTCCATAAATTGCATTTATGTCTTCCTTTCTATGAACGCTTTTCAACATTTTCTTGGCTACTTTCCTTGCCTTGCAAATGGAAAAATAAAATCTGTGTTCATTGGAATTTTATTATGTATTCCTTATTATATCCAAAACAGCTAGAATAATGTGTCATATATCACATGTTTGTACTTGTTGAATTTTCTGTTAATTATACAAACCTTATGTATTTTCATTTCCTTAAAATCATGTGTTAAAACAGAAATAGGAATCAACTGTGTCATGCATTATGCTTCTATGGAAAAAGATAAAACTGGTCATTAAAAGAACAGTATTAGTAAAACTTCAAACATTGTGGTATTCAATGCTTTGGAAATTAAATAGTTCCTATATAATGGAATAAAAGTGAAATACCACATACTACTGCATTTGTTGGATGAATAATTCTAAAATCTCCATCTTTATGTGAAAAAGTGCAGGGTATGTGATATATATATACTTATCATAGATTAATATCTCTATATCTTATAATATTCATTTCCTAACAGAAAAAAGATGCCCTTTTCTGGTCTTTTTTGGGACAAGGTCTCCCTGTACCCCAAGCTGTCCTGGAACTCACTCTGTAGACCAGGCTGGCCTTGAACTCACAGAGATTAGCATGCCTCTGCCTCCCAAGTGCTAGGATTAAAGGCGTGCACCACCACGCCTTGCAAAAGATGCCCATTTTAATAAACAAGATCCACATACATGAATGTTTATGGTGCTTTATTGGGATTTTATTTTGTTGAGTAACATGATACTGTCTTATTCAAAGTAAAGAATTTCCTGCACATGGCCTAAGCCTTCAGATTAGGTTATATGAAGTACACATCCTAAAGAAACCAGTACTGTGTAGTCTCATACTTTTTTTCAGAAGTGCAAAATTGTAATTTCATAAATAGAGCAGAGTGAGGAGTTGAATGGAAGTTATGAAAGACTGTTGTCTATAATGAAAAATTCTTCTGGGTTTTAGGAAAATCAGGTGACCTGGATAATTAATTAACTATATCTTTTAAAGATCTAAAAATAAAAACTTTTCAAAATATTTACTATAATATTTTAAGTCACTTAAATATTACACAAAATGACCATGTATCTAATGTATGCTTACTAACCTGTTAATGTGTACACTTCATGCTCTGTTTATTGGTTACAAAAATTATAATTACATTTTCTTATAAATATAATTAAGCTCACAAAAGCAATTGATTACATTACACAGCAAACAACAGAAACTAATTGGAAATATTTCATATATTTTGTACAAAATTATTACAAAAACAACACTTTTGAGTGAAAAACTAAGCTAAGCTTCATTTTGATTAGTTTTGATTTTCAATTTCTTAAGTCACTCACACACCATTACCAGAAATATTACTGCCAGCAAAGTTTTGAAAAAACTCCAGAAATCTCTGTTTTGTTGCATCCTCTCTATAATGTCCTCTCCCTTTGAAAGTGAGTAGAATTAAATGATTGTGCCTATGTAATAAGATCCCACACAAATGGATTCAAATGAATCAGAGAGCAAGTTACTTGCTGAAGCACCTTTTGCAGAGGACCAGGGTTCAATTCCCAGGACACGCATGGCTGCTAACCATTTGTCACTCCAGTTCCAGGGGATCTGATGCCCTCTTCTGATCTCGGCAGGCATTGCAGCACTTGTGTGCACTTAAATACAAGCATGGAATATGGTCATACACCTTAAATAAAAATAACACTTTCTTAAAAAGAACACATTATGCCATAAAGGACTGATATATTCAGATGCTGTATTAAAATAGCATGTATCCTTATCAAGGGACGGTTTTTGAAATCTGAGAGGATGTATGTAAATGGACCCATGACAAGAAACATTGTATGAGGTAGTGGCATGTCTATAGCTACTAGAAAAAAGGAATGCTGGTAGAACTACCTTAAGGAAAATAATTCTACCCACAATTTGAATGGAAGGTACTTTATTTAGGCAATGATCAAGTTCAGTACATAAAAATATAGACTGCCAAAATATTGATTTCAATGTTGTCAGGCACAAAGAACAGACTCAGTGAAAATATGCTGGGCTCCTTCCAGAAGACAATATGTTATGAACAACACCATGCATGTATCGCAGAGTTCTGGGTTCATTTGGGTAATTAATAATTTGCGATGTACATAGTTTTAAACCAATTAAACTCTAATAATGTAAAGTTACAATGTCTACACTAAAGTAATTGCAAACTTATCCTAAGCAGAAATTCCAATAGTTCTCACTGGCATATTTACAGAAAAGATTACAGACACTTTAGAATAAATTGCTTCAGTAAATAGAAAAACTGGTTGTTGATATTACCTATGACAATTTTTGTAATATTTGTTTTGTAATTTGTTTTATTTCCTTAACACTAAGGAGAAATATTAACTCCCGCATGTTAATAAATGATAAAATTTTGAATATATTTTAATGTTTGAAAATAATTTCAGCAATATTAACAAACAGATATAATGTGTCTAATCATAATGATGTTCAAATCTTAGTAGATAATTGCAAAATTAAGTAATCACATTTATAAAGAAGTAAAATCATTGGGAAAATTCTCATTAAATTGTGTTATTATATGTTCTATAATATTCTTTCTTTTGGACTTTATAATGAAGTGTGTAATCTCAAAAGCAATAAACAATAAACACATCAATTATAATCTTGGTAGAGGATTGATTTGTTAAATTGATAAAATATCTTTTGAACTTTTGAAGATTAATAATACTGATAATATGTAAAACCAATGTTAGTGAATGCCTCTGGTATCTCAACACACGTGTTTTAAAAGTAAATATGGCCATGGATAGACCTAAATTACTGTTCTGTTTCAACTTTAGTTGTCAAGTTGACAAATGTGGGAGAAGGAAACCTCAGTTGGGGAACTGCTTACATTGGATTAGCCCGAATCCTAATTGCAGGGAAGTTCCTGGATTGTTGAGTAATGTGGAAGGGTCCAGAACACTGTGGGACACTACCCCTGGGAAGCTGGTGCTACACTTTATAAGAAATCATACTGAACAATATTGAGAGGAGCAAGCCAGTAAGTAGCATTCCTCCAAGGTCTGTGCTCCAGGTTCCTGCCCTGAGTTTGTGTCTTTGCTTCCTTTGAGGATGGATTGCTTGTAAGGCAAATAAACTCCTTCCTTCCAAGTTGGTTTTTGTTCTTATTTTTAATTACAGCAATTTAAAGCATATTAGAATAGTCACATGTCATAATTTTACCTATTCAGTAAAATGGCCTTAGTGATTTTATTATTCTGAATTCACAGAGTTTTTCCCAATATGTCTAGTTTAATTGTTTAATACCTCAAATATGTATAAATGCAGCATAGTACTGTAATGACTCATATAATTTAACAACCCTTCAAGATGATGAGAAAGCCGTTAATGTACAACAAAGGCATCTGAAGGAACCAAGGAAAGCAATCCATCAACAAGGTGAAGAGGCATTCAAGATTCACAACAGAATACAGGCAAAGGGCAAACCACATGCCAAGAGCACACCAAAAGAACAATGAAAGGAGTAATACAGGTAGTATTTCTACACCAGATATCAAACTCTACTACAGTGATATCGTCATAAAAACAGCCTGGTACTGGTACAAAAACAGACCTGTAGACCAATGGAACAAAACTGAAGATCCAAACTTGAGCACATACAATTTCAGCCACATCATATTTGACAAGGTGGCCACAAAGACTCAATGAAGGAAAGACAGCATCTTCAGCAAATGGTGTTGGCAAAACTGGATCACCACTTGTAGAAAAATGAAATTAAACCCCCTACTTCTCATCCTGCACAAAAATCAACTCCAAATGGATCAAAGACCTCAATGTGAAACCCAAAACTCTGAAGGTGATAGAAGAAAAAGTTGGCAGCAACTTACAAGACATAGGCCTAGAAAAGACTTTCTAAAGCAGATGGCAGCTGCACAGGAAACAAGGTTGACAATTGACAAGTGGGACCTTCATAAACTCAAAAGTTTCTGTACAGCACAATCAGGGAAGTGAAGAGAAAACCCACAGAGTGGGAAGAAACCTTCACTGCTGATACATCTGACAGCAATAACTTCCAGAATGTATAAACTACTCAAAAAGCAAACAAGTAAGAAAACAAATAACTCACTCAAAAGACGGAGTAAAGAGCTGAGCAGAGACTTCACAAGTGAGGAAGTAGAGATGGCTGAGAAACATCTTAAAAATGTGCAACATTGCTAGTAAGTAAGGAAATACATATTAAAACCACTTTAAGATATCATCTCACCCCGATAAGGCTGGCAAGGATCAAGAAAACAAAGGATACTAAATGCTGGAGAGGGTGTGGGGAAAGGGGAACACTCATCCACTGCTGGTGGGAATGCAAACTTGTACAACCATTATGGAAAGCAGAATGGAGAACCCTTAAAAGACTTAAAATTAGCCTAACACCTGAACCAGCCTTACCACTTCTGGGAATATTGTCTATCAGATTCTTCCTACTGCAGAGATACATGTACAGCCATGTTTATTATAGTTCTCTTCACAATAGCGTAGAGGTGGAAACAACCCAAGTGCCCCTCAAACGATGAGTGGATAGAAAAAATGTGTTACATCTACACAATGGAGTTTTATGCAGCAGTAAAGAAAGATGACATCATGAAATTTGCAGATAAATGGATGGAACTAGAAGATTTTATGCTAAGTGAAGGAACACAATCACAGAAAAGCAAAAGACTGAATGGCTTCCCTCATCTGTGGATGGTAGTATCAAGTACTTAACTGTAAGACAAGCTGAGCAATGTTAATGTTATATTCCTTGTGATCTAAAGAAAACAGTGCATTGTGAATCACTAAACAGGTTCTGGAGCTGACCTAACATTTATTTTCAGACCTTGTGTTTTTGGTATATGATGGAGGGTATGTGTGCATCTTTTAGAGTAATATGGGATTAAAATGGAAAGATGCAAATCAAGAAATATGATATGGTAATAGCATACAGTTTGTTTCCAAATGATACAATTTTGATATAGGTGCAATGTAACAGGCTGGTGCAACTTAGCCTTTCTGGGTACTTATTGACCATACATATCATCCATACCAGTTTGGCCTAGGGACCTAGGGGATAATTTTGTTCCTTGCCCTCAGAGGTCAACCAAGTCTTAAGGGATTATGCATCGGACCATCTCTCGAAATGTCCTACAAATGTGGGTCACCAGTCTTCCCTGTTCAGGGAGGTCTTGGACAGTCACTGTTGGAACTTCAGCCACTGTCCAGTCTATAAAGAGGAAAGTCTGCTCATGCTTCAGAAAAGTAAGCCTGGTCTAGCAAGACCTGATTTTTTTCCTCGAGTGGATGGAACTGGTAAATGAAAAGCTGAAAGGAACAAGGTGCCCCCACCCCTCCCCCCCAAATAAAAACACCTTGAGAGACACCTGAAGACTATATCCTCAACTGACTTTGAGAAAATTAAAATATATATATATGTTAATCTGGGATAAATGTGTGGCCTTAAGTATCCAGAAGGAAAGTACAACCAGAAATAATCAGTAAGAGCAGAGAAAGTGTACTCCAGACATAAGTCTTGAGACCTTAGTAAAAAGACAAAAAGAAAAAATGAGAGAGTACTGTGTTTTAGTCTGTCTTCAATTCTTACTGGCAAGTGCATCAACCTTGAGGCTGCCATCACTTTTGGCACTCTTCAAAGACATGAGACACAGCTTTTCAACCTTCTAGCATGGACTGAAGACAAATGTCTCTTCAAGAATCCTCCAAACCGGGATGGAGAGATGGCCTAGCGGTTGAGAGCACCGACTGCTCTTGCAGAGGACCCGGGTTTGATCCTCAGCACCCACATGGCGGCTGAGAACAGTCTGAAACTCCAATTCCAGGAGAACTCCAGTTCCAGGGGAATCCAACACCCTCTTCTGACCTCCACGGCATTTCATGACATGGGTGCACAAACCTACATGCAGACAGTACACTCATACACATACAAAAATAAATAAATAATTAAATAAATAAAAAGTATACTCCAAACCTTCAGTGCCAGATGGGGACTACTGAGATACCCAGCTTGTGCACTAAACAGCTAAGGGGATGTCAGCCTCGTCACAATATAGACTGCCATTGTTGGACTACCTGGGCTGTATCATGGAGGCCAGTAGAGGGGATCAAGATAGGACATGGGCTTACTGGACTTCATCTGGGGTACCATGGGAGGGAAAAACTCCATGGGAGGGAAAGACCCAATGTGGAGCAAAAGTGCAAGATTCATGGTTGTTTGGGATTACTAAGGAGGAAGCTTTCACCAACTCCTTAAGGAAAACATGACATCTATCAGGAAAAATATAGTCCTCCAATACAAGTTGGAGCGAACAACAAAAGAAGAGAAAGAAACAAAAATCCCAGGAAAGACTCAGAAAAAGATGCAGGACATGTAATTCCGAGCGCAGGGACTTGGGTGGGATGGGGTACATGGAAGGGGAAGCAATTCTGGATTTGATTGAGAAATGATGTATAACTTATGGAAAAAGTTTAATAACAATAAAATATATTTAAAAAATAAAGATCAACAATATTAGAAAAAAATAAATATCGGGCTAAAGGTGGAAACAATACAACAAAGAGTATTGAGCTATTATCTAAAATAATAACGTCCTCTCTGCTCATTTGCCTTTTACATTTATTCTGGTGCTGAATTTGAATATATATATATATACATATATATACATATATGTATGTATATATGCATATATATGTATATATATGTACATATATATATATATATATATGTGTGTGTGTGTGTGTGTGAACAGACCTACCTCAATCTCAAAGGGAGTACAGTACATTGTATTAAGGAGCCTACCAACAAATGAAGAAGTATGATGTGCTGGTTTGGTTGATGGTGCAGTGGATAAGAGCACTTGCTTTTCAAGTATAAGGACGATTCCAAGAAACCAGCATCTATATCAAAAGCCAAATAACACCCCCAGTATTGCTGGGTGGTGGCAGGCAAATCTTCAGTGCTTATAGCCCAACACTTCTAGCTAAGATAGAAATGAAAAGCTTCCTGTTCTGTAGTATACACTGTCTCAAAGCATTATGGTGGAACTTGACAGAAGAAGACATGGCATCCTTCTCTAACCACTGCAACTTCAGCAAAATATTTATGTATCTGACTGAATAAACCATTCATGGAGATATGATGATACTAATGGAACCACAGAAATGGGCAGCAGAACCCAATCTTAGCTGAAGATATACTAGCAGTTGATTAGTTGGGTGAGGAAGAACTGGCCTTCTTAAATTGAGACACTCTGGATAGGCTGACTAGAGCTCAGCCGATGAACTTGCATTGAGGAATACCTGAGGTAATTAATATGGCACAATAGACCTAACAGAATGTATAAATCCCAGTGTTGGGGGCTGTGAGAGAGTGCCAATGGAGAAGGGTGTAGGAAGTTGGTTAAGACTGATTGAGATATTATGTATGAAAAATATCACTAAAATTATGCAAAACATCTGTATTTGAAAACAGAATGTATCTTCATTAATAGAGATAAGCCTTGCTGCACCAGCATCTCAGACTGTTTTCAGGTTAGCAGTGCATGAATGGAGTCTGAGGAAGTTGTTTCTATTACAGGAGAAGTTCTATCCACCAGGCATAGCTTGGGAATTGGGATAATACAAAAAGACCTGCAAGGCTAACAAGAACAAGCAGCTATCACTCTGAGATTCAAATATGACTTGTTATGGGATGGCATTGAGGCAGAAAAATAAGTTTCAGTATATTAACAAACAGAACTTTTTTTGGAAAATAATGTACTTATCTGTCCATATATATAATAGCAAAACTAAAACTCCTATTTAAAAAAAAAAAGAAAAGAAAGAAAATATATAGCAGACAGGTGTGGTGGCACATGCTTTTAATCCCAGCATTCAGGAGGCAGAGGCAGGTGGATCTTTGTGGGTTCAAGGCCAACTTGGTCTACAGAGGGAGCTCCACGCCATCTAGGAATAAAAGGAGACCCTGTCTCAAAAAAATAAAAAAACAAACAAACAAAAAATAAATAGCATATTATCCAAAGCAGGTTATAATTTGAGTTAGATTTGAATAAATATACCTGCTATCATTTACAAGACTATTTTCAAAGGAAAAAAATGCGTGACAAGCAAAAATCAAAGTTTTTCTACAGGTGTTGCAACAGGTGTGGGTCAAACTCTAAAGTTTGTAGACATAAGGAAATAATGGACAATGATTAATTTTCTTGTTATGACCTGAGCAGCTAGAATAATAAATAAAAGCTTAGTCTATAATGTGAAAATATAATGCAAGAACATGAGTTCACAACACTGCCCATATTGAGTTCTATTTCAAAGATATTTTAGTGATAAGATATTATTGAAGGTGAAATGGTAAATGAGATTACTTGACATATGTTTATAATGAAAGGCAGTCAGACAATAACTCACAACACCTAAGATTAGACTTTCAGAAATCCTCTTTAAAAATTTTAATCAGGAAATTATCCAAAAACTTATTTAAGACATTTTGTCAAAAAACATATTAAATTCAACATTTTATAAGAAATGGTTGGAATTTTTATTTTAAATATCCACAGAAAATTTCAGTCTGATCATAGTGATAAATCAACAAACACAACAGAAGCAAATATTAGCCTGAAAATGATTGTTACTGTCCATCCTGGTAATTATTCCTTGTGCCAATCTAATATTGTGAAATTCTTCTCTTCACATTTATACTTATTATGGTTGCCTTGCTGTTCCATGCTAATTTGAGAACATATAAAAGTTATATCATATAGAATAGTGCGTTTAATATTATCCATGTGATTTTTAAATCATCAAACTATTTTCTAGAGATATAAACTCAATTAAAATATCAAAATTAATTATCTTATTATACATTCAATTAATTAAAGGTTAAGCTACAGTAGCTAGGAATGCATCATGCTGTTTATATTACCATCTGTTCTAATTAATGTCCAAGGTTATTGGACATTTTCCAAAAATCTTTAGCTATTAGTGGCCTTAAAATGTTAAGTAGCAGAAGCCCAAGCCCAGCACACACTCAGGTGGACCTGGAATCCATGGGGAACCTGCACGGCAGCACCAGAAGCATGCTTCAGGGACCAGGCAGGACTACACACCCCACATCCTGCATGATTTGTGTGGGCGGAGTCACCCACCCACATGAAGCCAGCCAGCTAGGAGCCCAGCACACACTCAGGGGGCAGGTGTGCACACCAAGGGAGCAAACCTCCCCTTCCTCCCCCCAACAAGTAGTGGTGCAGAGGATCCAGTAAGCTGGAGTTATGGTGCAGACAATCCAATGGGCGCAGTGTTTGTGATTCTAGGTTGTAGAGGCAACCTAGAAGACTTGAACAGCAGGAAGGAGAATGAGTGACAAACCAATCCTCCATAATAATATTTGAGACTAGCACCAGAATACAAACAAAAAATAAACCCACATGCCCAAGCCACAGTGAAAAAATAACAACATAGAAAAAGTACATTTTGAGTCTTTTAAGGTTTCTCCACACTGCTTTCCAAAATGGTTGTAAAAGTTTGCATTCCCACCAGCAGTGGATGAGTGTTCCCCTTTCCCCACAATCTCTCCAGCATTTGGTTTCATGTATTTTCTTGATCCTAGCCAGCCTTATTGGAGTGAGATGATATCTTTTCTTTTTTTTTTTTCTTTTTTTAATTTTATTTATTTTTTAAGTGTATGAATGTACTGTCTGCATGTAGATTTGTGCAATCCCGCGGAGGTCAGAAGAGGATGTCGGATTCCCCTGGAACTGGAGTTAAAGACAGTTCTCAGCCCCCATGTGGGTGCTGGGGATTGAACCATGGTCCTCTGCAAAAGCAGTCCGTGCCCTCAACCGCTGGGCCATCTCTCCAGCCCTGTGAGATGATATCTTAAAGTGGTTTTAATTTGCAATTCCTTAATTATTAGCGATGTTGAACACTTTTTAAGATGTGTCTCAACCATTTCTATTTCCTCACTTGTGTGGAGCAAAAGGGCAAGACCGATGGTTGTTTGAGCTTGAAAAGGAGCAACCATCAAACACTTAAGGAAAACATGCCATCTTTTTAAAAAATATTTATTTATTTTATTTATTTATTTATTTATTATTTTTATGTGTATAAGTGTACTGTCTGCATGTAGGTTGGTGCACTCTTGTCTGTAATGCCCCAGAGGTCAGAAGACAGAATCAGATTTCCCTGTAAGTGGAGTTTAAGATGGATCTTAGCTGCCATGTGGATGCTAGGAATCGAACCCAGGACATCTGCAACAGCAGTTGGTGCTCTTAACCACTGAGCCATCCCTCCAGCCCGAAAACATGACATCTTTTAACAAAACAAAAAACAAAACAAAAGAAAAAAAAATCCTCCAACTTGGGTGATAAGTGTATGTGTGTGTGTGTGTGTGTGTGTGTGTGTGTGTGTGTGTGTGTATAAAATAAAAAGCCCATAATAATAATAATAATAAATCCACACCAAACTTGATCAGTACTATAGATCCCTACAACCAGATCCCCCTGAATAAAATTTTCTCAAACAGACAAAAGAGAAACCTATACAAATACAAAAAGCACATAGAATACCAAATAGACAAGACCAGAAAATAAATTCCCCACACTATATAATGGTTAAAATGCTAGATACTCAAAACAAAGACAAAGTCCTGAAAGCCACAAGAGAAAAACAACAAATTACATATAAAGGGAGACCCATAGGAGTTACAGCTGACTTCTCAGTGCAAACTATAAAAGCCAGAAGAACAAGGACAAATGTATTCCCAGTGCTAAAAGACCTCTGATGCCAACCTAGTTACTATACCAGGGAATTATAGTAGAAGGGAAAAATATTTCATGACATAAAAAAATGAAAAAAATACATTAAAAAAAATCCCCCAAACATCGGAAAAATACTTGAAGCAATTCAAAAACAGAGGAAAGGAGCCACTATCCCATAGCAATTAAAGAGAGAAAGAAATGAAAACATAACTGCGGGGCCAGAGAGATAGCCTAGCAGTTAAGAGCACTGACTGCTCTTGCAGAGGACCTGGGTTTGATCCCCAGCACCCACATGGCAACTGAGAACCATCTGTTACTCCAATTCCCGGAGAACTCCAGTTCCAGGTGAGTCCGACACCCTCTTCTGAACTCTGCAGCATTGCATGACATGGGTGCACAAACCTGCATGCAGACAGTACATTCATACACATACAAAAATAAATAAAATTTAAAAAATATTAAAAAAACGCTTAAACATAATCCCATAAATACAAACCTAGACCAAGAAGGCAGAGAATAAATTGAAAGGAAGCAACATACATGTCTCAATAATAATCTTAAATAGTAATGGTCTAAACTTCCTAATCAAAAAAATAAGACTAGTAGAATGGATTAGGAAAGACAATATATCTATATGTTTTCTACAAAAAAATCCATCTCAATCTCAAGTACAGACACCAACTCAAAGTGAAAGGATGGAAAAAAAAAATATCCCAAGCAAATGGTACCACAAAGCAAGCAGGATTTGCTATTCTAATATCAGACAAATTAGATGTCAAAGTAAAACTAATCAGAAGAGACAAAGAGGACTACTATATACTAATCACGGAAACAATTAAACTTGAAGATTTCACAGTCATGAATATATACACAGCAAAATCCAGTGCACCAAACTTTATAAATAAAATTCTACAGAACCTAAAGGCACAGATTGATCCCAGTACAAGAATAGTGGGGGATTTCAATACCTCACTGAGTTTATTACATATTACAGGTCAGTTGGATGAAGAATAAACAGAGAGACATCTGAACTTAAAAACGCAATACACTAAATGGACCTCGAAGTTATATACCGAATGTTCCATCCAAACACCACAGAATATACTTTCTACTCAGCACCTGTATTAGTCATTTTTCTGTTGCTGTGAAAAAACCACCATGAGCAAGGGAACTTATAAAAGGAAGAGTTTATTTGAGCTTATGATTGACGGTTCCAGGGAATTAGAGTCCATGGTGGTGGGAGGCATGGTGGCTGGAACTGGAGCAGAAAGCAGAGGTTCACATCTTGCATTGAGCTCAGGAAGCAGAGAGAGCTAGAGGCTGGAGACCACAAGGCTTGTTAAATTCACTAAGCCTGCCCCCAATGACGTACTTCCTCCAGCACAGCCACACCTTCTAAGACCTCCAAGAACAGTGACGCCAACTGGAGACAAAATGTCTGAATACTTAAAGCCTATGGGGGGACATTCTCACTCAAACCACCACAGCATCCATGAAACACTCTCCAAAATCAACCACATACTGGGACACAGAAAACACCTCTACAAATACAAAAACATTGGAATGATCTTTTTTCCATTCTGTCAGACCACAGTGCAATAAACCTCAATATGAACACCAGAATAGGCTCAACTAGCTACAAAACTACACGGATACTAAAAAACACAATCCTGAATAATTAATGGGTCAGGGAAGAACAGAGAATGAATTAAAAGTATTCATGGAACTAAGTGAAAAACACAACACAAGAAAATGTGTGAGAGATAATTTAAAAGCAGTCCTAAGAGGGAAATTTATTTCCCTATGTGCACACATTAAAAAAAAATAAAAAAGATGTAGCACTACAGCTAAAAACAAGTCCCTAAACCCAACAGACAGGAAGAAATAACAAAAGTCAGAACACAAACAATGAAATAGAAACAAAAAGAAAACAATACAAAAAATCAGTGAATCCAAAAGCTGGTTCTTTGAGAAGATAAACAAGATAGACAGACCTCTAACCCAGTTAACGGAAAGAAAGAAAGAACAACTCCAAATTAATAGTATTAGTGATGAAAATGGAAACATCATAACAGATGAAGAAAAGATCCAGACAATCTTGCGAGAATACTTCAAAACATATACCCAATTAAGCTTGAAAACCTAAGAGAAATGGATGAATATCTGAAATCCTGGGAACTAACAAAGCTTAACCAAAAAGATATTGACAGTTTAAGCAGATACATAATATGAGAAGAAATCTAAGACATAATAAAAAACCTCCCAACTTAAAAAGCGCAGGCCCATATGCTTTCAAAACAGGATTCTATAAAACATTTAAAGAGGTCTTACAACCATTACTACTTAAGCTATTCAGAAAGATGCAAACAGAGGGAAATCTCCAAAACTCCTTCTATGATGCCAACATTGCTTTATTACTTAAACCAGGCAAAGAAGAAACCTATAGATCCATCTCATTAATGAACACAGATGCAAAAATTTTCAACAAAATACTTGCAAATCACATACAGACCCACATAAAAATGATCCTTCATCATCAAGTTGGACTCATACCAGAGATGCAGGAATGGTTCAAAATACTTAAATTAATAAATATTATAAAATACATAAATGGACTGAAAGAAAAAAATCACACATTCATCTCAATTGATGCAGAGAAAATCTTTGATAAAATCCAGCATCCCTTCATGTTTAAAGTTCTACAGAGAATTGTACTGAAGGGAACATTCCTAAATATAATAAAAGGCATATATATCAACCCCACAGGCAACATCATCCTAAATGGAGAAAAACTGGGCATATTCCCTTTAAAGGCAGGAACCCAGCAAGGCTAGCCCTTATTACCACTCCTCTTCAACGTAGTGCTTGAAATGCTTGCTAGGGCAATAAGGCAAGAAAAGGAAATTAAAGGAGTTCTAATTGGCAAAGAGGGAGTCAAACTATCCCTGTTTGCAGAAGATATTATAGTTTAATTAAGGGATGCTAAAAACTCTAACAGAATATTTCTAGAAACAATTAAGTGTTTTAGTAAAGTGGCAGGATAGAAATAACCTAGAAAAATCAGTAGCCTTTCTTTACACCAACAACAAGCAACTAAAGAAGGAATATAAGGAGAGCTTCCCACTCACAATAGTTTTCAAAAAAAATAATAAAATAATGTAAAATAAAATAAAATAAAATAAAATACCTAGGGACCGACCTAACCAAAGACACCAAAGATCTCTACAACAAAAATTTTAAACCCCTGAAGAGGAGAATGAAGAATATATTAAAGGATGGAGAAACCTCCCATGCTCATTGC
Organism: Rhizomys pruinosus; assembly: GCA_009823505.1. Taxonomy (NCBI): domain Eukaryota; kingdom Metazoa; phylum Chordata; class Mammalia; order Rodentia; family Spalacidae; genus Rhizomys; species Rhizomys pruinosus. The sequence goes on from VZQC01007904.1 coordinate 512,294, forward strand.
CTTGGGCTCCCTAAGTGATGAACTGTGACCCAGGAGATGTAAGCTGAATAAACCCTTTCCTCCCCAAGTTGGTGTTGGTCAGAGTGTTTTGTCACAGCAATGGAAGACAAACCAGAACAGAAATTGGTACCAGAAGAGTGGGGTATTGCTGTGACAGACCTGACCTTGGTGTTTTGGGGAAGGATTGTGGAGGTGTTTGGAACTT
>VZQC01007904.1:513299-584355 GCA_009823505.1 Rhizomys pruinosus
AGAGACTTTTAATAGACTGAACTTTTAAGCATTTGGACATTTTAAGGACTGTAGGGCTTGTAAGATTGTACTGTCTTAGGTTGTGACTAATGTTAACATCATACTTTGGGGATAAGAACTGGAAAGGTGGTGGTTTAATAGTGATGTGTTTTTTGTGTCAAGTTGACAAGGGGTCAATTGTGCTGGATAACTTTAGTGTCAACTTGACACACCTGGGTTGAGAGAGCCTAATTTGGGGAATTGGCTCCATTGGATTGGCCTGTGGCCACATCTGTGGAGTATTTTCTTGATGGTCGAGCAGTGTGGGAGGGCCAGCCCACAATAAGTAGTGCCACCCTGGGCAGGTTGTTGTGTACTGTATAAGAAGGTGGGCTGGGCATGAGCCAGAGGAGCAAACCAGTGAACAGCATTCCTCCATGGCCTGTGCTTCAGCTCCTGCCTCCAGGTTCCTGCCCTGAGTTCCTGCCTTGGGCTCCCTAAGTGATAAACTGTGACCCAGGTGATGTAAGCTGAATAAACCCTTTCCTCCCCAAGTTGGTGTTGGTCAGAGTGTTTTGTCACAGCAATGGAAGATAAACCAGAACAGTCATGGATTGGAAAAATTAATATAGTAAACATGTCCATTATACCCAAATTAATATACAGATTCAATGCAATCACAATTAAAATCCCCAAGGTTTCTTCATGGACTTGGAAAAAAAAGTCCTTAAATTCATATGGACAAAAAAAGGAAAAGACCCAAAAAGCTAAAGCAACCCTGAGTAAAGAAAGGCAACACAGGGTGTATTGCTTTACTGGAATTCACACTATATTACAGAGCTGTAGTCATAATAACAGCCTGGTACTGGCACAAAAACAGACCTGTTGACCAATGGAACAAAAATGAAGATCCAAACTTGAGCTCATACAATTTCAGCCACCTCATTTTCGATAAATGGACCAAAAGATTTCATTGTAAGAAAGATAGTATCTTCAGCAAATGGTGCTGGCAAAACTGGATCACCATATGTAGAAAAATAAAATTAAACCTGTACCTCTCACCCTGTACAAAAATCAACTCCAAGTGGATCAAAGACCTCAACGTGATACCCAAAACTCAGAAAGATAATAGAAGAAAATGCTAGCAGCAACCTACAAGATATAGGTGTAAGAAAAAACTTTCTTTTTTTTTTTGCTTTTAATATTTTTATTGAGGTTTTGTGTATTTCATACATCATTTCTCAATTCTGTTCAGGCATATCCCCCTTTCCCTTTGCCCCACCCCACTCCTCCCCACTCCAGACTATGCAGTCTGCCATAACTGTCCTGTATCTTTCTCTCAGTCTATTTTTTTTATGCTTAGGAATTTACATTTTCCTCCATTAATTTTATATTACTCTAAAATATGGATACATAATCTTCACCCATATATAGTAATTAAAGAGTCTGAGAATAATTGGTGGGTGGATTCTAGAGCCCATTGATAGATTCACATTATACCAATATAGTTGCTTTCAGGTAAACAAAAATATAACAATGTCATTCAGCTTGCCTTTCGTCTGGGGGATTTGGTGCTAGCATCCACAAATGAGGGAAACCATTCTCTATTTGTCTTTCTGAGACTGTTACTTCACTCAGCGTAATGGCTTGGAGCTCAAACCATTTACCTGCAAAGTTCATATTGCCATCTTTCTTTACTACTGAATAGTACTCCATTGTGTAGATGAACCACATTTTTGTCATCCACTCATCTGTTGAGGGGAATTTGGTCTGGTTCCAGCTCTTTGCTATTGTGAAGATAGCTGCAACAAACATGGACGTGCATGTATATCTACAGTAGGATGAGTCTATGGGGTATATACCCAGGAGTGGTATGACTGGGTCAGGTGGTAGGCTCATTCCAAGTCTTTTAAGGGTTCTCCACACTGCTTTCCATAGTGGTTGTACAAGTTTGCATTGCCACCAGCAGTGGATGAGTGTTCCCTTTTCCCCATAACCTCTCCAACATCTGTTGTCTTTTTCTTTTTTTATCTTAGCTAGTCAATTTGGAGTGGGATGATATCTGAGAGTGGTTTTAATTTGCATTTCCTTAATTATGAATGATGTTGAACACTTTCTAAGATGTTTCTCAGCCATCTTTACTTCCTTGCTGGTGAAGTCTCTGTTCAGCTCTTTGCTCCATCTTTTGAGTAAGTTATTTGTCTTCTTACTTCTTTGTTTTTTGAGTAGTTTATATATTCTTGATGTCAATGTTCTGTCAGATGTATCACGGGTAAAGATTTCCTCCCACTCTTGAGTTTTCTTTTCACCTCCTTGATTGTTTCTTTCACTGTACAGAAGCTTTTGAGTTTAATGAGGTCCAATTTGTCAATTGTTGACCTTAATTTCTGTGCAGCTGCTGTCTGATATAGAAAGTCTTTTCCTACACCTATGTCTTGTAGGTTGTTGCCAACTTTTACTTATATCAGCTTCAGGGTTTCAGGCTTCACTTTGAGATCTTTCATCCACGTGGAGTTGATTTTTGTACAGGGTGAGAGGTAAGGCTTTAATTTGGTTCTTCTACAAATGGTGATCCAATTTTTCAAGCACCATTTGCTGAAGATGCGATCTTTCCTCCACTGAGGGTTCTTCCCCCTTTGTCAAATAGGAGGTGGCTGAAATTGTACGATCTCAAGTTAGGATCTTCAATTTTATTTCATTGGTAAACAGGTCTGTTTTTGTGTCAGTACCAGGATGTCTTTATGACTATGGCCCTGTAATATAGTTTGAAATCTGGTAGGGCAATCCCCCCTGTATTGCATTTTTCACTCAGGGTTGCCTTAGCCATTCAGGGTCTTTTGTTTTTCCATATGAATTTAAGGATTTTTTTTCCAAGTGCATGGAGATGCTCATAGAGATTTTGATTGGGATTGCATTGAATCTGTATATCAATTTGTGTAAAATGGACATTTTTACTATGTTAATTTTTCCAATCCATGATCATGGGGAGTCTTTCCATCTTTTGATGTAATTTTCTATCTCCTTCAGGGATTTAAAAATTTTTGTTGTAGAGGTCTTTGGTATCTTTGGTTAGGTTTGTTCCCGGGTATCTTATTCTTTTTGAGGCTATTGTGAGTGGGAAGGTCTTCTTATATTCCTTCTCCACTTGTTTATTGTTGGTGTAAAGAAAGGCTACTGATTTTGCTAGATTAATTTCATAGCCTGACACTTTGCTAAAACTCTGGATCATTTCTAGAAGTTTTCTGGTGGAGTTTTTAACATAAACTATCATATCACCTGCAAAAAGGGATAGCGTAACTTCTTCTTTTCTGATTAGTACTCCTTTAATTACTTTCTCTTCTTTTATTTCCCTAGCTAGTGTTTCAAGCACTATGTTAAAGAGAAGTGGTGATAAGGGACAGCCTTACCAGGTTCCCACCTTTAAGGGAAATGGTTCCAATTTTTCTCCATTTAGGATGATGTTGGCAGTGGGTTTGCTATATATGGCTTTGATCATGTTGAGGAATGTTCCTTCAGTCCTATTCTCTCTAGGACTTTAAACATGAAGGGATACTGGATATTGCCAAAGGCATTTTCTGCTATAATTGAGATGATTTTGTGGTTTTTGTCTTTATGATATTTGATTTATGTATGTTGAACCATCTCTGCATCTCTGATATGAATCCAATTTGATCATGATGGATGATCTTTTTAATTTGGGTCTGTATGCGATTTGCAAGTATTTTGTTGAGAATTTTTGCATCTATGTTCATTAATGAGATGGGTCTATAGCATTCATTTTTGCTTGCATCTTTGCCTGGTTTGGGTATTAGAGTGATGCTGGCTTCATAGAAGGAGTTTGGGGAAATTCCCTCTGTTTTTATCCTTCTAAACGGTTTGAGTAGTAATGGTTGTAGGACCTCTTTAAATGTTTTATAGAATCCTGCCGTTAAAACATATGGACCAAGTCTTTTTTAGTTGGGAATTTTTAATTACATCTTCAATTTCCTCAAATATTATGGGTCTGTTTAAGTTGTCAATCTCATCTTGGTAGAGCTTTGTTCATTCCCATGATTTCAGATATTCATCCATTTCGCTTAGGTTTTCAAATTTAGGGGAGTATAGATTTTTGAAGTATTCCTGTATGATTGACTGGATCTTTTCTTTTTCTGTTGTGATGTTTCCCCTTCCATCACAAATACTATTAATTTGAAGTTGCTCTATCTTTTTTTTTGTTGTTGTTGTTGTTTGTTAACTGAGCTATAGTTCTGTCTACTTCGTTTATTTTTTCAAAGAACCAGCTTTTGGATGAGTTGATTTTATGTATTGTTTACTTGGTTTCTATTTCATTGATTTCTGCTCAGATTGTTGTTATTTCTTCCTGTCTGTTGGTTTTGGGGTTCATTTGTTGTTTTCTCTCAAGTGTTTTTAGCTTCAGTATTAGATCATTTACTTGCTCCCTTTCTGTTCTTTTGATGTGGGCACTTAGGGCTATAAAATTCCCTCTCGAGACTGCTTTTTTTTTAATTTTATTTATTTTTATATGTGTATGAATGTACTGTGTGCATGTAAGTTTGTGCACCCGTGTCGTGCAATGCTGTGGAGGTCAGAAGAGGGTCTCGGATTCCCCTGGAACTGGAGTTCTCCTGGAATTGGAGTTGCAGACGGTTCTTAGCCGCCATGTGGGTGCTGGGGATCGAACCCGGGTCCTCTGCAAGAGCAGTCGGTGCTCTTAACTGCTAGGCTATCTCTCCAGCCCGAGACTGCTTTTAAAGTATCCCGCAGATCAGGAACCTGGAAGTCGTTCCAGTAGGTAGATTTAATGGTAGATTGTCTCCTGGGCTGCTGGAAAAGGGTCCCAACTCTGAACGCTTTTGTAGGGAGTGGCTGTCTGGGTGAAGCCACCCTTTACCTTTGCAGCCAGTGATCGGCGGGTCAGGTTTGGAGCCTCTGTGGCCTTGTGCAGGCCAGCTCCTGAGGCACAGGAATGCGGAAGTCACTCCAAGCAGGTAGATTTTAGGGTAGATTGTCTCCTTGGCTACTGTAAAAGTGTCCCAACTCTGAACCATTTTGTAGGGGGTGGCTGTCTGCGTGAAGCTGCCCATCACCTTTGGAGTTGGTGACTGACCGGTGGGTGGGGTTTGGTGCCTCTATGGCTTTGTGCGGGCTGGCTCCTGAAGCACAGGATCCTGGGAGTTGCTCCAGGCAGGTACCTGGGCATGGGCTAAGTCAGTTAGACTTATACCCCCCCACCACCAACTGGAATGTGTGAGAGAGTATCCAAGTGGACTTTTTTTTGGAGAATCTTCAGAACAGGAAGAGAAGAGTGAGTTAGGCTTCCAATATCCAGTATATAAACAAAATTGAAAGCCTGAAACCTAGACAAGTCAATACTCCATAAACAAGGAGGAGGAAATGAAAAAAGAAAAAAGAAGCATCACAAGGAGGCAAGTGAAACAAGCTGCTAACATAGTGAAAAGACATTTGTGATTTGAATCACAATAGGGAAACCCACAAGTTAGGGACACAACAAAGGGACAGCATGGGAAAGGCACAGGATAATCCTGCGCCAGGCTCTACCAAACCTGTAGGAGATAACTACAATGGGATCCCCCTGGATTTAACCCAAGGAACAGATTTTAGAGAAATAATTCGAGACCTATACAGAGAAAATAAAGAAAACAAAGAAGAATTCAGAGAACTAAAGACAGAAAATGAAAAAAACAAACAAACAAAAAAAAAACAACAAAAAATACCAAAAAGGACCTAGAGGGATACAATGATGAACTTCAGAAAAAAACTAAAGGAACAAATTGACAAACTCCAGAAAGAACTAGAGAGAGAGAAAAAAATCTCTGAAAGGAAGTAAAAACACTGAAAAGGGAAGCTAACCAACAAAGTAAGGAGCGCCAAGAAGGAAATGGAAAAAGCTCAAAAAGGAAATGGAAATATTAAAGAAAACAAAGGATGAAACGAAAAAGGAATTAGAACCCTCATCCAATCAAGAAGAAAGGATAGGAAAAAGCCTCAGAAGTAGAATGAAAGAAGCAGAACAAAGAATATCAGACCTGGAAGATAACACAGAGCAACTAAATGCTCAAATAAAGAATACGAAAAATTTAAAAATACAAAAAAGTGGAAAAACTAGGAAATATGGGACACTATGAAAAAAATCAAACCTCTGCATCATAGGAATAGAGGAAAGAGAAGAATCTCAAGAGAATAGTATTGATCAGATCTTCAACAGGGTAATAGATGAAAATTTCCCCAAACTAAAAATAGACAAACCCATACAAATACAAGAAGCACATAAGACTCCAAATAGACAAGATCAGAAAAGAAACTCCCCACACCATATCATAGTTAAAATGCTAGACACCCTACACAAAGACAAAACTCTGAAGGCTATAAAAGAAAAAGAAGACACATACAAAGGGAGACCCATCAGAATTACAACTGACTTCTTGGCACAAACCATGAAATCAAGAAGAACATGGAGCAAAGCATTCCCAGTGTTAAAGGATTATGGATACGAACCCAGAATACTTTACCCAGCAAAAATGTCGATTATAGTTGAAAGAGAGAGAAAAGTCTTCCATGACAAAAACAAGATGATAGAATTCATGTCTGGAAAACCAACTCTACATAAAATACTTGAAGCAATTCAAAGGGCAGAAGAGAGGAGCAACAATCCTCAAACACCTAGGAAAAGAAACAAATAAAAACATAACCATAGGAGTAAAATCAGAGGCTAGAATTCCAAATGGATAATAAAGTGAAAGGTAGCAACAGCCATCTTTCAATTATAACCTTAAATAATAATGGGCTAAACTCCCCCATCAAAAGGCATAGACTGGGAGAATGGATTAGGAAGCAAAACCCATCTACATGCTGTCTACAAGAAACCCATCTCAATTTCAAGGATAGGCACCAACTTAAGGTGAAGCGTTGGAAGAAAGTATTCCAAGCAAATTTAATATAAGACAAAACAGACTTCAAAGCAAAAGAAATCAAAAGAGGCAAAGAGGGCCATTGCATCTTTATTAAAGGAACAATTGACAATGAAAAACTCACAATCATGAATATATACACACCAAACTCCAGTGCACCAAATTTTATAAAGACAATTCTTCAGGATGTCAAGGCACACATTAACCCCAGCACACTAATAGTAGGGGACTTCAATACCCCACTGAGCCCTTTGAACAGATCAACAGGACAAAGGATAAACAGAGAGATATTTGAACTAAATGATACAATACACCAAATGGATCTCACAGACATCTATCTAATATTTCACCCAAACACCAGAGAATACACTTTCTAGTCAGTTCATCTCAGAATATTCTCTAAAATAGACCATATACTGGGACACGGGAAAAAACTCAAGAATTACAAAAATATTGAAATAATCTCATGCATTCTGTCAGACCACAGTGCAATAAAACTCAATATCAACACCAGGATAAACCCTACAAACTATAAAAACACATGGAGACTAAATAACACTCTCCTGAATAATGAATGGGTCAAGGAAGAAATAAAGACAGAAATAAAAACATTCGTGGAACTGAATGACAATTATCATACAACACAGCAAAACATATGGGACACTTTAAAAGCAGTCCTAAGAGGGAAGTTTATAGTTCTGAGTGCCTACATTAAAAACAAAAACAAACTAAAAACAGAAAGAGCACTAGTGAATGTTCTAACACTGAAGCTAAAAATATTTGAGAGACAAAAACAAATGAACACTAAACACAGCAGACAAGAAGAAATAACAAAAATCAGAGCAGAGATCAATGAAATAGAAACAAAGAAAACCATACAAAAAATCAATGAATCCAAAAGTTGGTTCTTTGAGAGAATAAACAAGATAGACAGACCTCTAGCCCAGTTAACCAAAAGAAAGAGGGAACAACTCCAAATCAATAGAATCTGTGATGAAAGGGGAAATATCACAACAGACAATGAAAAGATCCAGACAATCATGCGGGACTGTTTAAAAACTTATATTCTACTAAGTTTGAAAACCTGGAAGAAATGGATGAATATCTGAAATCCTGGGAATCACCAAAGCTCAACCAAGAAGAGATCGACAGCCTAAACAGACCAATAGTACAGGAAGAAATCGAAGATGTAATAAGTAGCCTCCCAACCAAAAAATGCCCAGGCTCAGATGGATTCATGGCAGAACTCTATAAAATATGTCAAAAAGACTTACAACCATTACTACTCAAGTTGTTGAGAAGGATACAAATGGAGGGAGTTCTCCCAGATTCCTTCTATGAAGCCAGCATAACCGTTTGACCAAAACCAGGTAAAGATATAACAAAAAAGGAGAACAATACATCCATTTCCCTAATGAACACAGATGCCAAAATTCTAAACAGGATACTGGCAAATCACTTACAGATCCACATCAAGAAGATCATCCATCATGACCAAGTTGGATTCATACCAGAGATGCAGGGATGGTTCAACATATGAAAACCAGTAAATATGATCAACCATATAAATGGGCTGAAAGACAGAAACCATACTATCATCTCAATTGACACGGAGAAAGCCTTTGACAAAATCCAGCATCCCTTCATGTTTAAAGTCCTAGAGTGAATTGGACTGGAGGGATTATTCCTCAATGTAATCAAAGCCATATACAGGAAACCCACAGCCAATATCATCCTAAATGGGGAAACAACAGAAGCATTCCCCTTAAAGGTAAGAACTGGGAAAGCCTGCACCCTGTCACCACTCCTTTTCAATATAATGCTTGAACCCCTTGCTAGGGCAATAATGCAAGAAAAGGAAATTAAAGGAGTTCCTCTAAAGAGTTAGCCAAGCTATCCCTTTTTGCTGATGATATGATTGTCTACCTAAGGGATGCTAAGAACACCAGAAAACTCCTAGAAACGATTAGTAGCTTCAGTCAAGTGGCAGGAAACAAAATAAATCTAGAAAAAATGAGTAGCCTTTCTTTACACCAACAACAAGCAACAGATGAAGGATTACAAGGAGAACTTCCCACTCACAATAGCCTCAAAAAACAATAAAATACCTAGGAACAAACCCAACCAAAGACACCAAGGATCTATACAACAACAATTTTAAACACTTGAAGAAGGAAATTGAGGAAGACATCAGACGTTGGACAAACCTCCCATGCTCATGGATTGGGAAAATAAATATAGTAAAAAGGTAAATTCTATCGAAACTCATGTACAGATTTAATGCAATCTCAATCAAAATCCCCAAGAGCTTCTTCATAGGCTTGGAAAAAAATCCTCAATTTCATTTGGAAAAACAAACAAAATGAATAGCCAAAGCAACCCTGAGAGAAAAGTGCAATACTTTTTCAGAGTATTTCAGAGGAGGGATGGCTCTACCAGACATCAAACTATACTACAGGGCTATAGTCATAAAAACAGCTTGGTATTGGCACAAAACAGACCAGGTGACCAATGGAATAAATCTGAAGATCCAAACCTGAGCACATACAATTTCAGCCACCTCATATTTTACATGGGGGCCAAGGAGACACATAGAGGAAAGACAGCCTCTTCAGTAAGTAGTGTTGGCAAAACTGGATCATCACCTGTAGAAGAATGAAATTAAACCCCTACCTCTTGCCCTGTACAAAAATCAACTCCAGGTGGATCAAAGACCTCAACTGAAACCCAAAACTCTGGAGGTGATAGAAGAGAAACATGGCAGAAGACTACAAGACATAGGCGTAGGAAAAGACTTCCTAAATCAGACAGCAGCTGCACAAGAAATAAGATCGACAATTGATAAATGGGACCTCATTAAACTCAAAAGCTTCTGTACATCCAAAAGAAATCATAAAGGAAGTGAAGAGAAAACCCACAGCGTGGGAGGAAACCTTCACTGCAGATACATCTGACAAACATTAATTTCCAGAGTATACAAGCTACTCAAAAAATAAAGAAGAAAGAAAACAAATGAATCACTTGAAAGTTGGAGCAAAGAACTGAATAGAGACTTCACAGAGGAGGAATTAGAGATGGCTGAGAAACATCTTAAAAACTGTTCAACGTCACTAATAATTAGGGAAATGCAAATTAAGACCACTCTAAGATATCATCTCACTCTGATAAGATTGACCAGCATCAAGAAAACAAACCATAACAAGTGCTGGAGAAGTTGTGGGGAAAGGGGAACACTCATCCACTGCTGGTGGGAATGTGTACTTGTACAGCCGCTATGGAAAGCAGTGTGGAGAGCCCTTGGAAGACTCAAAATGAACTTGCCATTTTTCCTGTCATACCACTCCTGGGTATATATCCACAGGACTTATCTTACTGCAGAAATACATGCACAGCTATATTTATTGCAGCTCTGTTCACAATAGCAAAAAGCTGGAATCAACCCAAATGCCCCTCATCTGACGAGTGGATAGAGAAAATGTTGTACATGTCACAATCGAGTTCTATGCAGCGGTAAAGAAGGACAACATCACGAAATTTGCAGGTAAGTGGATGGAGCTAGAAGATATTATATTAAGTGAAGTAACACTGTCCCAGAAAAACAAATGACGAATGGTATCCCTCATATGTTAGTGTCAGTACCAATAACCCAGTTATAAATATTTCTTGTGGAGAGGGATGCATATTAAAAGAACAACAACAGAAAGACTGCATCAGAAAACTGACTGAAATGGTGAATTGGGAGGGGTGGGAGGGGCAGGAGAGGGACATGGGTGTACATTCCATTAATGTATATTTTAATTGACGTGAGTTCAACAAACATCCGATTTTGCCCAGACTCTATCTACCGGTTACATGGTGTCATAGGACTTAGTAAAAGTAAATATATGTATATTAAACAACATTGGTTTAAAGGTTCTTATAAAAATGGTAATGCACCTAAGTATTATGGAAATATAAATTATTGTTGTCCACATTTGTTTTACTTAAAATCTGTATAACAATAACTTTGGGATTGGCACATACAAAGGTCTTCTATAATTTTTCTGCTGTACAGTATCATCTTGTAACATTCTCTTTTATCTGTAGGATAATTTAACTTAAAAAACTAAGTTTGCTTCCCAAGTTAATGACGAACAGTCACCCAAAACAGCTTGGGTGAATTTGATGAAATCTGTGCATTGATTCCAGCCTATAGGTATGTGCAATACAACTGCCCTTTTGAGACTCATGGGTCAAAAAACAATAACCTAAAATAAAAAGGGGGGATACAGAGATATATGAAACATTTTTGTCAAAAACTTTGCAATTCAAATCTTAAAACTAACTACGGGAAAAGGTTTGTATGTTCCCACATGTCAAAATGTCACCAACTTAACGGCTGAGAAAGATACAGCTTTGCATTGTGTAGGATGTACCAGGAAGTGCCAGCAGAAAGGTTGGCCCGTCTGAACATTGAAAGAAAGAAAAGCCTCAGACTGCTACAGACATCAAACCCCTCTGTCGATCCTACTTGTAACAACTATTTATAATGAGTCCTAACAAAATTTACCTTCTAGGTGCAGCAAAGTTTTAATACAAGAGACTTTCTTACCTCCCCTCCATAGAACAAGGAGAAATACGATGATAATTAGGTCGTTCTCTAAGTGTAAATTGGAGCCAACAGTTATAGACATAATCTCTTATAAAACCAGTAAAACTGCCTTCTTTAATTGACTAATAGACATAGGAACTGTGAAAAGGATTATTTTCTAATCAGAACCAAATATAATACTAAAATCTCCTTAAGCTATACACTTAAGCAAAATATATTAATACAGGAGAGCTCTGATATCAGCAATGGATTATTCTACTAAGGACATATTTTCCAGGGGATCCAAAACCCCCCAAAAGGGAAAGGATTCTTGCCCGTAAATTGGGATACCTGCAAGAAGAGAGGTGATAAGGCCCTGTTGTTGAAGACCTGGTGTAGGCATTGGAAAGATGTATTTAGACCGCACTTGCAAATGTACAGTTGGTCTCTGGAATACCAGTGAGTGTTACCAAAAGCCACTAAACCAATAAAGGAAATAGAGTTCTCCTTGAGTCAAGCAAGACTCCTCCGTCAGCACCAGCTACACCTCACCTGCCTGGAAATACTGTGCAGTCGTGGCAGCCATATGCCTATATATCCCAAATCTAATTGGCTATTAGCTCTCTCCTTGATCGAATAACCCATGGCTGATGCCACAAGCTTACATCCTCTAGTGGTTTGGAGATGTTATAAGTCACAGTAAGACCCTGTCATATTTTACAGAAAATATGTAATTCATGGATTAACATACCATCCAAACATCTGTGTCTATACCAAGTAACCTACCATAACAATTAGTACTGTTTAAATACCTATATATCTAATTGTTTGTGTTTCATTAGTAGGATTGAAAGGTTATTCCTGGACAAACTATCAGCCCATGAAAGGAAACAGCCAGAATTGACCAGAGTCCAAAACAACAGCTCCAGAGAAAGTAGACTGTTTTTCTTCTCGTCCACTTGTGCCCCTTTTCTAAGCCTAGGGAACAATCTGCAGAAGAGGGGGCATGGTAGAATGTAAGGGCTGTGATTGGGGTGAATGGTGAAACTACAGCAATATAGACTGGACACTTATTTGATCAACTTGATTGAACATACAAGCCCCCCAGCTGGATGGTGGGACCCTTGGGCTGTGTGGGTTTGGGCATAACTGCTTGCAAATTGGTTTTACATGAAGGATGCTTGTACTCATAAATTATTACTTATTGTTAAAAAGTGAAAAAAAAGTAGTAGAAAAAAGTTATAATAAAACATTTCTTATTCTGTGAAAAAAATGTATCCCGCAGGGTTTTTTTTTTTTTCTTTTGTGTGTTGTATTGTCTTTTTCATTCAGTTCCATGAATACTTTTCTTTCATTCTTTATTTATTTCTTCCCTAACCCAGTCATTGTTAAGATTGTATTGTTTAGTCTCCATGTGTTCTTTTAGCTAATTGGACTTATTCTGATGTTCATATTGAGCTTTATTGCACTGTGGTCTGATAGAATGCATGGTATAATTTCTAACCTTTTGTATTTGTTGAGTTTCCTCTTGTGCTCCAATATGTGGTCAGTTTTGGAGAACGTTCTGTGAAGTGCTGAGTAGAAAGTATATTCTCCGGTATGTGGGTGCAGTATTCTGTAGATGTCTGTTAGGTCCATTTGTTGTATTGTGTTGTTCAGTTCTGATATCTCTCTGTTTATTTTTTGTCCTGTTGATCTATCCAAGGTGCTTAGTGGGGTGTTGAATTCTCACACTATTAGTGTATTAGGATTAATCTGTATCTTGAGGTCCTGCAGAGTTGTGTTTATGAAGTTAGGAGCACTAGAGTTTGTTGCAGAGACATTTAGGCTTGTGAAGTCTTCATGATTCATTGTTCCTTTGAAAAGGATTTAATGGCCCTCATTGTCTCTTATGATTAATTTTACTTTGAGATCTATTTTGTCTGATATTAGAATAGCCACTCCAGCTTGTTTCTTAGTACCATTTGCTTGGAATATTTTTTCCATCCTTTCACTCTGAGGTAGTGTCTGTCCTTGAGGATGAGATGGGTTTCTTGTAGACAGCATATGGAAGGGTTCAGTTTCCTAATCCATTCTCCCAGTCTATGCCTTTTGATTGGGAAGTTTAGACCACTATTATTTAATGTTATTATTGATAGATGTGTGCTGCTTCCTATTTCCTTAATTATTGTTTACATTCTTGGTCTAGGTTTATTTTCACTCTGTTATTATTTGCTCAGGGACAGTTGCTTCTTTCCACTGTTCTTTGGATTGCTTTGAGGATTTTCTGAAGTGTTAGTTTCTTAGATATGTATTCTTTCATCTTGTTTATGTTGTGAAAGATTTTTCTTTCTCCTTTGATTATAATTGACATTTTTGCTGGATATTGTAGTCTGAGTTGACATCTAAAGTCATTTAGCACAGGGAATACCGTGGTCCACATTCTTCTAGCTTTCATCGTTTGGGCTGAGAAATCAGCTGTAATTCTGATGAGTTACCCCTTATATGTAACTTGTTGTTTTTCTCTTGTGGCTTTTAGTATATTGTCTTTGTTTTGAGCATCTAGTGTTTTAACAATGACATGGCATGGGGAGTTTCTTTTCTGGTCCTGTTTTTATGGTGTTCTATGTGCCTCTTGTATTTGTATGGGATTGTCTTTTTTTCAGTTTGGGGAAATTTTCTTCTAATATCCTGTTGAAGATCTGGTCAATAGTGTTGTCTTGAGAATCCTCTCCCTCCTCTATCCCTATGATGTGGAGGTTTGGTCTTTTCATAGTTAACATAACAACATTACCTGGTTGTTCCACTCTTGTGTTTTTTAAAATTTTTCATAATATTTACTTTAGTTTTTTAGTTGCTCTGTATTATCCTGCAAGTCTGATATTCATTTTTGCTGCTTCTTCCATTATGCTCCTGAGGCTTTTTTTCCATCCTTTCCTGGTGGTTGTATGAATGTTCAATATCCTTTTTTTTTTCATCCTGTGATTTCTTTAGATTTTCCATTTCCCTCTGGAGTCATTCTTTTTCATCTTGTAGCTCCTTGGTTCCTTGGTCATTTTCTTTTTTTCATTTTGGCCAGGGATCTTTTCAGTGTTTTAAGTTCCTTCTGGAGTTTGTGATTTTCTCCCTCTGGCTCCTACTTGAGTTTTTCAATCTCTCCCCATAGTTCTTTCCACCATTTGTCATCATCTCTCTCTAGGTCCTTCCTGAGTTTTTCATTCTCTTCCCTTAGTTTTTTGATTTATTTGATTTGTCTACAGTTGTTTTTCGAAGGTGGGTGCCTTGGCTTCTTTCCTTGGAGATCTCATTGTAGGGATCTTCTGCAGGGTTGGTGGAGTTTGGTTTGGATTTATTATGAGCTTTCCCCATGTTGTTTTTATTTGTGTCTTTGGCATGTGGATTTGTCTGTTTGTTTATTTCTTTGAATTCTGGGAACTCAACATAGGCTGCACAGACTATAATCACCAATGCTCTACCTGTTGGGTCCTCTGCACCAGAGCTCCACCAGCATGATGTGGGGGTGCATTGGGTTGGGTTGCTACTTTGGACCATTCAGGTAGGCCCTCAAGGGTTAAGGCAGGTCTTCCTCGACTCACTGGAGCCTCACTGACTCTGGGAAGGTGTCTGGAGTCCAAGCTTGGAGTTCTGGGGGAAAATGGCATGTCCCCCAAGGGTACCTTGATTAACAGGAACCTCACTGACCCCAGGTGGGTGTCTGGAGTCCAAGCTTGCAGTTCTCTGGGTGGATGGGAAAAGACTTTCTAAATCAGGAGCTGTGCTGGAAATAAGGTCGACAATTGACAAGTGGGACCTCACTAAGCTCAAAAGCTTCTATACAATGAAAGAAACAATCAGGGAAGTGAAGATAAAAATCCACAGAGTGGGAGGAAACATTCACCAGTGATACATCTGACAGAACATTAACTTCCAGAAAATATAAACTCCTCAAAAAACAAATAAGTAAGTAAACAATTGACTCATTCAAAAGATGAAGTAAAGAGCTGAACAGATTCTTCACCAGTGAGGAATTAAAGATGGCTAAGAAACATCTTAGAAAGTGTTCAACATCAATAATAATTAAGGAAATGAAAATTAAAACCAGTCTCAAATATCATCTCACTCCAATAAGACTGGCTAAGATCTAGGAAACAAAACATATCAAATGTTGGAGAGGTTGTGGGGAATGGGGAACACTCATCCACTGTTGGTGGGAATGTAAATTCATACAACTACTGTGGAAATAATTAATGTATATGGGCTGAAGGTATATAGTCATATTATAGAGTAATATAAAATTAAAGGGAAAAATGTGAAGTCTTAAACATATATTGGAGTTAATATGCAGTTTATTCCTGGAGGACATACTTCTGATACATATATGATATTTACATAGGCATATTTTGGAGCAATACAATGGAGAAAGAACCATAATGACATAAAGACTGGGTCAAAAAATAGACTGATATAGTTAAATTCTTCCCAAAACAATAAGCCATGCAGAGAAAAGCTTTAAAAGGGCTGAGAGAGGGGGCTGGAGAGATAGCCTAGCAGTTAAGAGCACCTACGCTCTTGCAGAGGACCTGGGTTCAATCACCAGCACCCACATGGAGTCTAAGAACCGTCTGTAACTCCAATTCCAGGAGAACTCCAGTTCCAGGGGAATCCGAGACCCTCTTCTGACCTCTGCGGCATTGCACGACACAGGTGCACAGACCTGCATGCAGACAGTACATTCATACACATACAAAAATAAATAAATAAATAAAATTTAGAAAAAAAGGGCTGAGAGAAAGATGTAGGACATGTATGGCAGAATGCATAATCTGTGGTGGGGTTGTGGGAAGGAAACGGGGAATATGTCTAAATTGAACTGGAAAATGTTGTCTGAAACACCAAAAAATCAATAAAAATATATTAAATAAAATTGTTAACTATATTATTCACACAATAAGCATTTTTTAAAAAAATAAGGTACTAAATTAGAGTAAAAGGATAAAAAACTTAAAATTTTTTTCCAGCTATTCAAGAGAGTCATTTTACCTTAAATTGCATTTACTGAAAAATTTCAAAATGCTTCCCCTGCATGTAACAATGGTAAAAAGGATAAACAAATAAATATCATTTTCTCAGCATGCTTTAAGTATCTTGAAGTATTTTATGCAAGAGTTTGAAGATAATGTCTCTTAAACTAAATACTTGGTTTTCCATCATGAATTTTCTTCTGTCTAATTATTTGTTTATTATACAATACTACTTGAACACATAACAATCTATCCTCCCTTTTCTTCATTTTATTTCCATTATTTAACATTTACATCATTCATGTAGCTTTATTTTTCATGAAAACGAAGTACTAGCATGCATTACTTTAGGGTCACTGTTTAGGAGTACTAAAACTTAAGTTATAATATAATTCACCATTATTCTGTATCCATGTGTATTAATTAGGAACCAATCCTATACACAAACAAGTACAAATGGATCATTAAATACAATTTTACATAACAGTAATTACTAATTTGATAGCCAAATTTAAAACTAAGTCCAAGGAACAAATGATATATATGAGTCATCAACTGTGTAAAGGATGAGAAAGGCTGGATGTTGTGGCGCACGCCTTTAATCCTAGCACTTGGGAGACAGACGCAGGAGGATCTTAGTGAGTTCAAGGCCAGCCTGGTCTACAGAGTGAGTTCCAGGACAGCTGGAGCTACAGGGAGACCCTGTCTTGAGAAGACCAAAAACAAAAACTAAAACAAAAAAAAAAAAAAAAAAAAAAAAAAAAAAAAAAAAAAAAAAAAAAAAAAAAAAAAAGGATGAGAAAGAACACGCTAAGAAGAGAATGTCCTTGAACTAGAAAACAGCCTTGGCTCCTGAGTTACACATTCACTAATGTGCTGTCATAATGTCCTAGGGAAAGTTGCTCACATGAATATGTGATGTAAAAATCACCTTCACTAGGAAACCATTAAAAGCCTTGCACTGAATGTTTATTGCCAGGGTAGCAGTGAGATCCATTAACAATTGAAAGTTTTTTAAATTTTTTGAAAACTAAGATGTTGAAAAAGCATAGAGGGATAATATATGAGACAACAGGTTGCATTTTTTGAACTAACAAAGTAGCTAGTGGACACCTCAATGGAACATAACTGTTCATTCTTTTTCTATTCAAACAAGAATATGATAATTCTACTCTAGCCAAAAGAAATATTTAAAAATCTATGGATGTAGTACTCTGAATGTGTCCATTCATTTCCAAAATACTTTTAAATATTTCACATAAAAACCGCTATAGAATGTATCACATAAAGAGGCATATTTTTTCTTTTATTCATATATTTTATTATTAAACTTTTTCATACATCATACGTCATTTCTCAATTCAGTTTAGACTCATTTCCCTTACAATGCCCCCCACCCCACTGGAGTTCATGCATGTCTTCATCTTTTTCTGAGACTTTCCAGAGTTTTTTTGTTTGTTTGTTTGTTTTTTGTTTTTAGCAGAGGATTATTGTTTTGGAAAGAGGCATATTTTTTCAATGGAAACTTATGCAATAAAATACAAAGATTACAGAAAACAGTGTTTCTCTTAGAGTTAAAGTGTCTGAAAGTAGATAAAAATGGAATTGCCTTTGCTTGAGTTACACCTTCCTTTTGTTTTATTTTTCTTTGTCTCTAGTTTGAGTATATTGTTTCATAACATTGGCATACTTGACCCTGGCTTTGTCCTGGGAGTTGGTGAGGTGTAAAACTTCAATCTGTGATTGTGAAAACCCCTGTTCACATGCTCTGGGGTGATACTGTGAAGAGAATATTCCTTAAAATAAATGATTTCATCTTCAATCAAGAAAAGTGTTAACTTCCTGGAAAGTTTCCAGTGTGCTGTTCAGAAGAACTCAATTTAGCAATTTCATCAACTTTCACTTATCCATTCCGTTGGAAGGAGAAGCAATGGCATGAATCATTTAAAGTACAGTCAATTTAGAAAGATTTTACACGAAGTGATTTTCTGTAGTACATTCAAATTCCTAGTGGTGTTGCACCTAAGTTAATAATAAAATTAGTTTTTATTTTCCCTTCGGGGCATAATAATGGGTACCATAGTAGGATAATATATGATAACAAAGACCTAGACAAATTGTTAGTGAACATGGAATTTTTCTTAAGTAGTATATCCACGTATATGGAGAATTAAAAATAGCTGTTAATAAAGAAAATTTTCTATGCATAAAATACAGAGAATCAAATCAATAGAACCTACATTGAGGGATATATAAAGATATGTAAAGTTCAGCATTACGAAGGTAAAAAGACCACTGTCTTGAAACACCCATGAACAGCCCTCCTATATTTAAAAGCACTTTGCAAATTATAAAGCCTTTCTGAGTCAAATGGTTAGTTGGGAGTTATTGTAATGTGGCTTTTTGGTGTGGGGTATATATTCTATTTAATTCTTAATAATAAATTTGTGGAAAGAGCTTTGTTTAATTATGATTTATTATTATTATTATTATTATTATTATTATTAATAGTAGTAGTAGTAATATAAAGTGTGTGCATGTGCATAGGCGTGTGCCACAGAGCATGTGTGAAGGCATGAGCACAGGGTTTTGAAGATGATTCTCTCCTCCAAATTCAATGTGGATTCCTGGAATCAAACTCATACCTCCAGCCTTATATAGAAAGCAGCTTTCAGATTTAAGCCTTGTTATCATCCTGAAAAGAATTATTTTTTATTTGTCCTAGACAAGGTCTGCTTTTTGTAGGCTGAGATGTCCCAGAAGTCATTGTCTTGTCAATGTTGGGCTTCATCTCACAGAGCTCCATCTGCCTCTGCCTCCCAACCACTGGCTTTAAAGTCATATAAGAACACAAGAGCTTTGATTATTTTTTTTCAATTTTTATGCATATGAGTATTTGCCTGTGTGCATATGTCTGTCTCACTTGCATGCATGGAACCTGTAGAGACCAAAAGAGAGCATCTGGTCCATTGGAGATGTAGATGGCTGTGTGTCTCCTCCTAGGTGCTGGGAATGGAACCTGACTCCTTTTCAAGAACAGCAAGTACCCTTAACTATGGAGTCATCTATCCAAACTCCTAGAAACAGATTTTAATGTTATTTTTTTTTGCTTTATTATCTTTCTTCTAATTACTTTCCTATTTCCTTAGCTAGATTTCTTCAATGCCCATCCAAAGAATGATCCTTACAGATACATTTTTGAAAAATCTAAGCCTACAAAGAAGAAGAGTCACATACATTATATAATCTCTCACACTTTAAGAAGGGAAGCTTCTTGACTGTCCAATAGAATATCAAGTGTGAGAGAATAATTAGAAGGATGTTAGAAAAATTGAGGTACATTTAGCCGGGCGTGGTGGCACGCACCTTTAATCCTAGCACTTGAAAGGCAGAGGCAGGTGGATCTTTGTGAGTTCAAGGCCAGTCTGGTCTACAGAGTGAGTTCCAGGACAGCCAGAGCTACAGGGAGACCCTGTCTCAAAAAAAAGACCAAAAAAAAAAAAAAAAGAAAAATTGAGGTACATGGAGAGGTCATGGGCAGAATTATGTGTGAGACAGAGGAATGAAATAGGTAGTAGGAATTCTAGTGATGAGCAACAAGATCACAGATGGCAAAATTAAAAATTACATGGGAACACTTACTCTAGGATCACTGAATATATATAATACTTTCAAGGAACCCCTGTAAATGACACTGTTCCCTTTTGTATTTACTATGTATCTTCTCAACTTAAGACAAAAGGAATAATATGGGACCAGTACAAGGTCCTATGGAAGGGTCATGTTAGAGGAACCCTCTAAACTGTCCAGTCATTCACAAGTGTTAAATATTGATCATTTTCTCAGGTATCATACAAACTATGCCAGTTCCAGCTCCAAAAGCTTCTCAAAAACATGCTCATGAATATTTGGAAGTGCAATGCATGATAAACATGGAATTACGAATGCACATGAAAAGAACAGATTGTTTATTAAATACTGTTCAGGAAATTGGCTCATTGCATGGGGATAAATAAACTTGGATCTCTACCTAGCACCAAACAGCAAGGTGGATTCCAGATGGTTAGAAAACTTAATAAAAAGTAAAAGTATAATGTCAATAAACAAAATGTTACATAGTATTATTTTTACTAGGAACTGATGATGAATTTCTTAAACAACATATTTCAGCACTAACTAGGAAACAATAGAAAGAATGGTATTCAATCAACAGATAACAAAAATAAGTGGAAAATGAATAGAGTTTGGGTATGTTAGTTTTTACCATACATAATGTTAAATATACTAATGTCTATAAATCAATGATTCAAAGAAAGCAGTGTAAATATGAAAATGAGCTGAGATTCTTATATTCCCAGTACTCAGGAACCTGAGGAATAAGATTGCAGTCTTTTTTACACAGTGGATCCAGGATAGCTTGGTATACAGATTAAGATTATATCCCACAGAACCAAGGAATAAATCTAATGAAAGAAAAACAAAAAAAAAAAAGAAGAACAGGGATAAATAATGTACAGAATAGTGGAGTCAGAAACTGGGAGGGAGATGAAGCTACCTGGTACTTTGTCATCAGATAAATGGAATTGGTTTATTAGGCCCTATAACAACCCAACCTTAATAAAATTGTTACCTGTATGTTTTGGAGTTGTAGAGTCACTGGTTAGCTGCTGGCACAGCCGGAGTAGCAGACTGATGAAGTTAAATCTATCTCATAGATCATTGACTCCTCTCTTCAGGGATGTCTCCTGAGCTGTAAGTACAGATGTTACATTGTAGAAGTAGCAATTGGACCTGGGCTCACCATCAACACTTGTTGTGTGCATTTTGACCAATTGCAGAACTTTGTAGTAGTCTTCATCTGGTCTGAAAATAGCTTCTTTGATGGGTGGCTCACCACCCATATACATATCTGTGCTATACATATCTGTGAATATGAAAATAAGAATTTAGAATATAGTGAGGAAGTATGAATTATAGCTATCGAATATGAACTCTCATAGCTTGTCATCTGACCTCTTCCAGTGTTATTCCTTGGGAACTTTCCTCCTTGTTTTCCAATATCTTTAGATGCTGGGGGGCTCGCTGAGTTTACTCAGATGGCTGGCGAATAGGCCTTGTGAATTCTTCTTTCTCTGCATCTCAAATGCTGGGATTCCAAATGTGTGCTACAATTCTCATCGTTTTAAAATGTGGTTCTCAGGATCCGGCTCAGTTTTTCATGCTAATATAAGTACTTTAATGCCTGAGCCATCCTTTCTACGTCTATACTACACATTTTTAATAAAACTGAATGATATATGTAAGATACGAGACACTGTGTTTTTATTTGCACGTGGTATGTCTCAGAAATATTTGAACTTACCATAGCGTTACAGATATTCCTGAGCCTTAGATTTATGCCTTTACAAACTGCTGACATCTGCTCATCTGGATTCGTCGGGGTATCTTAGAATGGAGCCTACCGTAGTTGCTGACCTAAACAGAAAGCAAAGTAGGATTAAGAAATATTTTTTTTCCTAATAGAAAATGAAATAAAACCATGAACAAAATTTTGGTAGAAAGTTGGGGTGTTTGGGTACTCCTCAAATACCCATCTTATGAGAAAGGAAATAGGAGTTTGTGATTACAGGTATAAAACTTTTCTGTTGATTGAGAGAAGTGCTTAGCAATTTTCTTTGGGTTGGCACCATGTTTGAAAGAAAGAATCATAATATGCCTTCTGCTGGCTATTTGGAATCTTTGTAATTCATTACTAAGAAGTGGCAGGAACACATAACCATATTTGGAATCTCTTTCAGTTTATGTTTATCAAAGTTTACTTCCATTTAATATTTGCTCTGTGAACAAATACTTAACATGGAATTCTTATCACATCCCAAGAAGTTAGATATATCAAAGTTTTGTATCCTCTTTGATATTTTATTTAAACAGGACAGGTGACCTCTGTGAGCGAATACTTAACATGGGATTCTTATTACATCCCAAGAAGTTAGTTAGATATGTCAAAACATTGTATCTTCTTTGATATTTGGTTTAAACAGGACAAGTGACCTCAGAAATAATTCAATTTTATTATGTAATTACTTGAGTTTACGATTTGAAAAAATAGATTGGAGCTGAAGACATATAAACTGATACAATACTCTGTTTATCATCCATATTATAGCTACAAATTTAGTATCAATTAATATCACATATTTTAAATTTTATTATAGATGTTCAGAGTGCATTTTATTTCAAAATATACCATGATTTTTATTAGGAATAACATTACAATGAAAAATTTAATTGGTTGGTTTGTTCTCCTTTTGAGACAGTTTCACTATTTAACCCTGGCTGACCTTGAACTCAGAGATGCACCAGGCTGTTAAGTGCTGAATTAGAGGCATGTACCAGCATGTCCACAATGAGAAACAGTTGCTTTTCCTCCCATTTGTTTTGTTCATTACAAAACAATTATAATCAGTTCAGCATAAATCCTATGTATGAATGTATCCCTATATGGTTAAGTTCCTCATGTATTTTGATACTCAGATTGTTTATTTTGGCTTACATTTAAATTGATTTTATGACTTTTTGTTACATCATCTTTAGCATTTCCTTTGTAATTCAATAAAATATTCCAATATAAAGTATTTTTAATTGCCATAAACATAGAATTGATCATTTCTTCAAGGAATGGTGATTTTCATTGGTAAAAAGCTTTTATGAATAATAGTTTTTACATTATAAAAAGCATGCTAATTAAAATTCAAAGTGTATGGATCATTTCACAATGTAACAAAATCCAACAGGTGAACGAATATGTACATGTGTACATTCATAAACATATTCATTCCAATATCCACATTTCTCTACCTCTCTTTCTCTTTCACTCTTTCTGTCTCCTTCCCTTTTACTCTTCCCCATCAAACACTAAAGAGGAAGAATTAGGTGACCAAAGTGGCTAACCTAAAATTCAGTTCAAATAACTCAATAATCTTGCAAAATTTTTGATCAAATATTATAATTTAATTTGTGAAATAACTTCAATTTTCCTTCCCAGTGTGAATTATTTCTTTGCTCATTATTTCTTTTCATCGTCTAATAGAGCATTATATAAGGTAGTATTGAAGAAGTTATATTTTCATCAGACATTCACCTGTGCCCCAATTAACTGATTTGTTGCTGTGCTATGATAAACCTCTCTCTTTGATGAGGCATGAACTATAAACTCATTTTTCTGTAATTGATAAAGCTGTGATAATACTTTTAAAGTACTAAGATAATTTTACAGAATTACTGTGCGCATCTTTATTTCTGTTTTGCTCCCCACACCTCACAAATTTAGCATAACAGAAAACCCATTAAAATAAAATAGCATCAGAATTAGGTGCTATAAAAGGTTTCATAAAATAGCAGCATTTGCAATGTAAAATATTAAGTATAATTCTGGAGCTTTTATTCTTATAAAGTATTTCACAGAAAAATAACCACAAGCAAATGAATTCCAGCAATGAAGATGTATATGAAATTAATACTTTATAACTATTTTTTCTTAATAATTACACCTCATTAAACTCAAAAGCTTCTGTACATCAAAAGAAACAATCAAGGAAGTGAAGAGAAATCCCACAGAGTGGGAGGAAACCTTCATTGTAGAAACATCTGACAAAGCATTGATTTTCAGAATATATAAACTACTCAAAAAACAAAGAAGAAAGAAAACAAATGACCCACTCAATAGATGGAGCAAAGAGCTGAACAGAGACTTCACAAGTGAGGAATTAGAGATAATATAATCTCAGCATTCTGGTCAGACCACAGTGCATTAACACTGCCCAATAATCAACACCAGGATACCCTAAAAAACAAATAAACACATGGAGACTAATCTAACACTCCTCCTGATAATGGAATCGGCCGTCAGAGGATAAAGAGATAAAGAAAGATATAAAAACATTCGTGGAACTGAATGACAATCCTATCAATCAACACGCAAAACCTCTGGGAAATATTGAAAGCAGTCCTAAAGGGAAGTTTATAGTCCTGTAGTGCCTACAATTAAAACCAAAAAAAAAAAAATCAAATCCTTAAAACACAAAGCGCACTGTAGTGAATGATTTAACACTGAAGCTAAAAATATTTGAGAGACAAAAACAAAATGACACTTAAAACACAGCAGACAGAGAGAAATAACAAAAATCAGAGCAGCGATCAAAGAAATAGACAAAGAAACCATAACAAAAAAAAAATCAATGAATCCTAAGTTGGTTCTTTGGAGAATAGACGAGATAGACAGACCTCTAGCCCAGTTAACCAAAAAAGAAGAAGAACAAACTCCAAATCAATAGAATACCTGTTATGAAAGGGGAAATATCTACAACAGACAATGAAAGACCCAGACAATCTAAGGAAAATATTTCAAAAACCTATACTCTTACTAAGTTTGAAAACCTAGAGCAAATGGATGAATATCTGAAATCCTGGGAATCCACCAGAAGCTCAACCAAGAAGAAATCAACAACCTAAATAGACCAACAATACATGAAGAAAATGAAGACTGTATAGCATAGCCTGCCAACTAAAATGAGCCCAGGTCAAGATGGATTCATGGCAGAACACTATACAACATGTAAAGAAGAATTACAGCCACTACTACTCCCTACAAAGTTGTTGAGATAAGCGTCACAATATATGGAGGCGAGTTCCCCAGATTCCTTCCTATGGCAGCCAGACATAACCGTATTGACCCAAAACCAGGTAAAGATCTAACTAAAAAGGAGAACATACATCTCATATTCCCTATGAACTCAGATGCCAAAATCCTAAACCGGATACTGGCAAACCGCATACAGAACCACATCCAAAAGAATATCCATCAGACCAAGTTGGATTCATCACCAGACGATCGCAGGGCCATGGTTCAAACATATGAAACCAGTAAGATTGACTCACCATAATAAATGGGCTGAAGAAGAAGACCCCATTAACCTCCTCTCAAATTGACCACGGAGAACTTTGACGAAAACTCCAGCATGCCTTTATTTTTAAAGTCCTTGGGGGAATTGGATTGGAGGGTTCTTTCCTCAATGTAATCAAGGCAATATACAGGAAACCCACGCCAATATCATCCTAAATGCGGAAACAAACAAGAAGCATTCCCTTAAAGGTAAGAACTCGGGAAGGCTGCACCCTGTCCCAACTCCTTTTCAATATAATGCTTGAACCCCTTGCTAGGGCAATAATGCCTGGACAGGAAGATGTAAGGAGTTTCTAAAGAGTTGCCGGCTAATCCCTTATTGCTGATGATATGATGTCTACATAATGGATGCTTAAGAACAGAAAAACTCATACCAACGATTAGTAGCTTCGCTCAAGTGGCGGA
Organism: Rhizomys pruinosus; assembly: GCA_009823505.1. Classification (NCBI taxonomy): domain Eukaryota; kingdom Metazoa; phylum Chordata; class Mammalia; order Rodentia; family Spalacidae; genus Rhizomys; species Rhizomys pruinosus. The sequence goes on from VZQC01007904.1 coordinate 539,145, forward strand.
AACAAAATAGAATCTAGAAAAAAATCGAAGTAGCTTCTTTACACCAACAATGAACAATTGGAGAAGGAATTTAAGAAGACCTTCCCGCTCACAAATAGCCTCAAAAAAAACCAATAAATACCCTAGAACAACTCCAACCCAAGACACCAAGTTACTCTATACACAACAACATCTTTAAAACAATTGAAACGAAGGAAAATTGAGGAAGACTTTCAGACGTTGGACAAACCTTCCGATGCTATGATTGGGAGAATAAACTATAGTCAAACAAGGTAAATTCATATCAGAAACTTCATGTACAAGATTTATCGCAATCTCAATCAAAATCCCAAAGAGCTTCTTCATAGGCTTGGAAACAAATCCTCAATTTCATTTTGAAAAAAAAAAATGAATAGCCAATAGCAACCCTGAGAGAAAAGTGCAATACTTTTTCAGAGTATTTCAGAGGAGGGATGGCTCTACCAGACATAAAAATACAGTACAGGCTTAGTCAAAAACAGCTTGGTTTACGGCCCATACAGACAGCCCAGCGTGACGCAATGGGAATAAATCTGAAGATCCAACCCTGACCACATAAAATTTTCAGCCACCTCATATTTTACATGGGGGCCAAGGAGACACACTAAGGAAGACGCCTTTCACGTAAGTAGTTTTGGTAAAACTGGATCACCACTCGTATAAGAATGAAATTAACACCCTACCATCTATTGCCCTGTACAAAAATAACTCCAGGTGGATCAAGACCTCACTGAACCCAAAACTCTGGAGGCTGTAGAAGAAACATGGCAGAATAGACTAAGACATAGGCGTAGGAAAAGAACGTTCCTAAATTCAGACAGCAGCTGCACACAAGAAATAAGATCGCACAATTGATAAATGGACCCTCATCAAACTCAAAAGCTTCTGTAATCGGCAACACAATGATGCAGCCACATTTAGAGGAGAGAAGAGATAACCCATAGAGTGGGAGGAACACTTCACTGCAGATAAATCTGAGCAACATGTAATCTTATCCCAGAGTATGACAAGCTATACTCAAAAAATAAAGAAGAAAAAGAAAACAAATAATCACTTGAAAGATTGGAGCAAAGACTGAAACTAAGAGAACTTCACAGAGAGGGAATTAGAGATGGCTGAGAAACATCTTTAAAAATTTTTTTTAAAGTGTTCAACGTCACTAAATATTAGGGAAATTCAGATTAAAACCACCTACAAAGATATCATCTTACTCTGATAAGACTTGCCAGCATCAAGAAAACAAACCATGTAAACAAGTGCTGGAGAAGTTTGTGGGGAAAGGGGACACTCTCCACTGCTGGTGGGATGTGTACTTGTAGCAGGCGCGCTATGGAAAGCAGTTGTGGAGAGCCCTTAGGAAGACTCAAAATGAACTATGCCATTTTCCTTAGTCAACCATCTCCTGGGTATTATATCACAGGGACTTATCTTAACTGGCATCGAAGATACATGCACAGCAGTATTTATTGCAGCTCTGTTCACAATAGAAAAAGCTGGAATCAACCCAATGCCCTCATCTGACGAGTGGATAGAAAATGTTGTCACATGTCACAATTGTGGGTTCTATGCAGTAGTAAAGGAAGACAACATCACGAAATTTGCAGGAAAACGGATGGAGCTCAGAGATATTGTTATATTAAGTGAAGTTAACACTGGTCCCAGAAAACAAATGACGAATGGTATCGCTCATATGTTGATGCTAGTGCCAATAACCAAGTTTATGTCTCATTGTGCGGAGAGGGGAATTGCATATTAAAAGAACACAGAAAGACTGCATCAGAACTGACTGAAATGGTGAATTGGGGAGGGGTTGGAGGGGCCAGGAGAGGGAACATGGGTCTACATCCAATTAATGTATATTTTAATTGACGTGAGTTCACTAGAGCCAACATCTTCGGATTTGCCCCATGACTCTATCTACCGTTACTGCGTGTCAGATGTGTATGAGTAACAATATTAATATATGTATTTAACAACATTGGTTTAAAGGTTCTTCATAAAAATGGTAATGCACTAAGTATTATGGAAATATAAATTATTGTCTGTCCACATTTGTTTTACTTAAATCTGTATAACAATAAATAACTTTGGGATTGGCACATACAAAGGTCTTCTATAATTTTATTTCCTCTGTACAGTATCATCTTGTAACATTCTTTTTTATCTGTAGGATAATTTAACTTAAAAAACTAAGTTTGCTTCCCCAAGTTAATGCGTGACAGTCACCCAAAACACCTTGGGTGAACTTTATGAAATCTGTGCATTGATTCCAGCCTATTAGGTATGTGTAATACAACTAACTTTTTGAGACTCATGGTCAAAAACCATAACCTAAAATAAAAAGGGGGATATCAGAGATATATGAAACATTTTGTCAAAAACTTTGCATCTCAAAAGTCTTAAACTAACTAACGGGAACGGTTTTGTATGTATCCCAACTGTAAACGTCACCGAACTTAACGGCTGAGAAAGATACAGGCTTTGCATTGTGTAGGAATGTACCAGGAAGTGCCAGCAGAAAGGTTGGCCGTCTGAACATTGAAGAAAGAAAGCCTCAGACTGCTAACAGACATCAAACCCCTCTGTCGATCCTACTTGTAAAACTATTTATAATGAGCCCTAAAAAAATTTACCTTCTAGGTGCAGCAAAGTTTTAATACAAGATACTTTCTTAACCCCCCCCCAAAGAATAAAGAGAAATAGATGTAATTAGGTCGTTCTTTAAGTGTAAATTGGAGCCAACAGTTATAGACATAATCTCTTTATAAAACCAGTAAAAATGCCTTCTTTAATTGACTAATAGACATAGGAATCTGTGAAAGGATTATTTTCTAATCAGAACAAATATAGATACTAAAAATCTCCTTAAGCTATACACTTAAGCAAAATACATTAACACAGGAAAGCTCTGACATCAGTAATGGATTTTATCTACTTAGAGTGACCATATTTTCCACGGGGATTTCAAAACCCCCAAGGGAAAGGATTCTTGCCCGTAAATTGGGATACCTGGCAAGAAGAGAGGTGATAAGGCCCTGTTGGGTTGAAGACTGGTGTAGGCCATTCGGAAAGATGTATTTAGCCGACTTCAAATGTTCGTTGGTCTCTTGAATACCAGTGAGTGTTACCAAAAGCCACTAAACCATAAAGGAAATAGGTTCTCCTTATGAGCTCAAGCAAGATCCTGCCGCTCAGCACCAGCTACACCTTCACTTCCTGGAATACTAGGTGGCAGTCGTGGCAGCAATATGCCTATATATCCCAAATCTAAGTTGGCTATTAGCTCTCTCCTTGATCGAATAACCCTGGCTGATGCCCAAGCTTACATCCTCTAGCTGTTTCGGAAGTGTATAATCCAGTAAGACCCTGTCATATTTTACAGACATATGTAATTCATGATTAACATATCCATACAAACATCTGTTTCTATACCAAGGTAACGCTACCATAACAATTAGTACTGTTCATAAATACTAATGATCTAAATTGTTTTGTGTTTCATTAGTAAGGAGATTGGTAAGTTATTCCTTGGACAATCAAATCAGCCATGAGGACAGCACAGAATTGACCAGAGTCCAAACAACAGCTCCAGAGAAAGTAAGACTGTTTTTCTCATCGTCCACTGTTGTGCCCTTTTTCTAAGCCTAAGGTGGAACATCTGCGGAAGAAGGCGGGCAATGGTAGCAAATGCTAAGGGCCTGCGATTGGGGTGAAATGTGACTATTCAGGCAATAAGTCTAGTCTGGACACTTATTTGCATCAACCTAATTGATCAAATTACAAGCCCCCCCCCCAGCTGGATGGTGGGACCCCTTGGGCTGTGTGGGGTTGGGGCATAACTCGCTTGCAAATTGGTTTAACATGAAAGGATGCTTGTACTCATAAATATTACTTATTGTTAAAAAGTTGGAAAAAAGAAAGTAGTAGAAAAAAGTTATAATAAAACATTTCTTATTCTGTGAAAAAAATGTATCCCGCAGGGTTTTTTTTTTTTTTCTTTGGTGTGGTGGTATTAGTCTTTTTCATTTCAATTTCCATGAATACTTTTCTTTCATTCTTTATTTATTTCTTCCTCAACGCCAGTCATTGTTAAGATCTGTAGTAGTTCATGTGTTCTTTTAGCTAGTTGGACATTTTCTGGGGTTCATTATGAGCTTTATTGCCACTGTGGTCTGATAGAATGCATGGTATAATTTCAATCCTTTTGTGTTTGTAGATTTCCCTCTGTGCTCCAATATGTGGTCAGTTTTTGAGAAAGTTCCATGTGGAAGTGCTGAGCAGAAAGTATATTCTCCGGTATGTGGGTGCAGTATTCTGTAGATGTCTGTTAGGTACATTTGTTGTATTGTGTTGTTCAGTTGTGATGTCTCTCTGCGTTTTATTTTTGTCCTGTTGATCTATCCCAAAGGTGCTTAGTGGGGTGTTGAATTCTCACACTATTAGTGTATTAGGATTAATCTGTATCTTGAGGTTCTGCAGAGTATGTGTTTATGAAGTTAGGAGCACTAGAGTTTTATGGTTGCACGAGAACATTTAGCGCTTGTGAAAGTCTTCATAGTTAGTTGTTCCTTTGAAAAGGATTTAATGGCCCTCATTGTCTCTATGATTAATTTTAACTTGAAGATCTAATTTGTCTGATATTAGAATAGCCACTGCAGCCCTTGGTTCTTAGTACCATTTGCTTTGGATATTTTTTTCCCATCCTTTCACTCTGAGGTAGCATGTCGTCCTTGAGGGTGAGTGGGTTTCTTGTAGACAGCATCAAATGGAAGGGTTCAGTTTCTAATCATTCCCAGTCTGTCTTTTGATTGGCAGTTTAGACCAACTATTATTTAATGTTATTATTGATAGATGTGTGCTGCTTCCTATTTCCTTAATTATTGTTATACATTCTTCGGTCTAGGTTTATTTTCACTCCTGTTATTTTTTCAGGAACAGTTGCTACTCTTTCCACTGTTCTTTGGATTGCTTGAGGATTTTCTGAAGTGTTAGTTTCTTAGATATGTACTCTCTTTCATCTTGTTTATGTTGTGGAAGAGATCTTTTTCTTTCTCCTTTGATTATAATTGACATTTTTGCTGGATATTGAAGTCTGATGACATCTTAAAGCCTTTAGCACAGGGAAAACCGTGGCTCCACATTCTCTAGCTTTCATGCGTTTGGCGGCTGAGAATCAGAACTGTAAATTTGAAGAGTTACCTTATATAGTTACTTGTTTTTTTCCCTTTTGGCTTTTAGTATATTGTCTTTGTTTTGAGCATCTCACATGTTTTAACAATGCCATGGCGGGGGAGTTTTCTTTTCTGGTGCTGTTTTTAGGTGTTCTATGTGGCTTCTTGTATTTGTGAGGATTGTCTTTTTTTCAGTTGGGGAATTTTCTTCTATAATCCATTTGAAGATCTACTGGTAATAGGTGTTGTCTTGGAATCTCTCCTCTCCTCTAATCCCTATGATGTGGAGGTTATGTCTTTTCACATGTTAACATACAACAATTACCTGGTTGTTCCACTCTTTGTGTTTTTTAAAATTCTTTTCATACTTTACTTATTTTTCGTTGCTTCTGTATTGATCCTGCAAGTCTGCTATTCTTTTGCTGCTTCTTCCATTATGCTCCTGAGGCTTTTTCCATCCTTTCCTGGTGTTTTTGAATGTTCAATATCCTTTTTTTTTGTTCATCCTGTGATTTCTTTAGATTTTCCATTTCCCTCTGGAGTCATTCTTTTTCATCTTGTAGCTCCTTGGTTCCTTGGTCATTTTCTTTTTTTCCATTTGGCCAGGGCATCTTTTCAGTGTTTTTAAGTTCCTTCTGGAGTTTGTGATATTTCTCCCTCTGGCTCCTACTTGAGTTTTTCAAAATCTTCTCCCCATAGTCTCTTTCCAGCATTTGTCATCATCTCTCTCTAGTCCTTCGCCTGAGTTTTTTCATTCTCTTCCCTTAGTTTTTTGATTTATTTGATTTGTCTACAGTTGTTTTTCGAAGGTGGGTGCCTTGGCTTCTTTCCTATGAGAGATCTCATTGTAGGGATCTTCTGCCAGGGTTGGTGAGTTCTTGGTTTGGATTTTTCTGATGCTTTTCCCCATGTTGTTTTTATTTGTGTCTTTTGCGCTGGTTGGAATTTTGTCTGTTTGTTTATTTCTTTGAATTCTGGGAACTCAACATAGGCTGCTGCACTAGACTATTATCACCAATGCTCTACACTGTTGGGTCCTCTGCACCACAGAGCTCCAACCAGTTGATGTGGGGTGCGATTTGGGTGGGTGCTACTTTGGCCATGTCACGTAGGCCCCCAAGGTGTAAGGCAGGTGCTGTCTTGACTTCACTGGAGCCTCAACTGACTCCTGGGAAGGCTGTCTGAGTCCCAAGCTGGGAGCTTCGGGGACAGTGGCGAGATCCCCAAGGTCAAGGCTGTCTGCCTTGATAACTGGCACCTCACTGACCCCAGGTGGGTGTCTGGAGTCAGCTTGCGTTCTTGGGTGGATGGGACAGACTTTTTCAATCAGAGCACTGCATGGAAATAAGGTCGCCAATTGACACCAGTGGGACCTCACCAACGCTCAAAAGCTTTTTACATGAAAGAAACAAATCAGGGGAAGTGAGATTAACCATCCCACAGAGTGGGAGGAAACATTCACCCAGTGATTCATCTGACAGAACATTAACTTATCAAGAAATATTAAAACTCCTCAAAAAAAACCAATAAAGTACGAAAACATAATGACTCCACTAAAGATGAAGATGAAGGAGCTGACATTCTTCACCAGTGAGGAAAATGAATGCTAAGAGAACATCTTAAGAAAGTTAACTTCAACTCACATAATTAAGGAAAAGCAAACTGTAACAAACCAAGTCTCAAATATCTCTCACTCCAATACAGACTGGCTAAGATCTAGGAACAAAACATATCAAATGTTGGATGGTTGTGGGGAATGGGAGAACACTCATCCACTGGTTGGTGGGGACATGGTAAATTCATACAACTACTGTGGAAATAATTAATGCTTATGGGCTGACAGAGCTATTATAGTCTTTATTAGAGTACATATAAAATTAAAGGGAAAAAACTGTGAAAGTCTTAAACATTATTGGAGTTTAATATGCAGTTTTTATTCCTGGAGGACATACTTCGATACATTATTGATATTTACATAGGCATATTTTGGAGCAATACAAATGAGAGTGAACAGGAACCATAAGACATAAAGACTGGGTCAAACAATAGGACTGATACTTTAAATTCTTCCCAAAACAATAAAGCATGACAGAGAAAAGCTTTTTAAAAGGGCTGGAGCAGGGGGGCTGGAGAGATGCCTAGCAGTTAGAGCACCTAACGCTCTTGCAGAGGAACCTGGGTTTCAATAACCAGCACCCACATGGACGTCTAAGAAACACGTCTGTACTCCATTCCAGGGGAACTCCAGTTCCAGGGGAATCCGAGACCCTCTTCTGACCTCTGCGTGCATTGCACGACACAGGTGACCGGGACCTGCAATGCAACAAGTAACATTCATACACATACAAAAAAATAAATAATAAAATTTAGAAAAAACAGGGCTGAGAGAAAAGATGTAGGATATGTATGGCAGGAAGTGCATAATCTGTGGTGGGGTTGTGGGAAGGAAACGGGAATATGTTAAATTGAAAAAAAAAAAGTTAAAACAGCAAACAAAAATCAATAACCAACATATATATATAATAACTGATTTTAAATATATTACTTCACAACCATAAGGCATTTTTTTAAAAAATTAAGGTACTAATATTAGAGTAAAAGGGATAAAAAACTTTCAAATATTTTTTTCCAGCTATTCATAGAGAGTCATTTTTACCTTTAATTGCATTTACTGAAAAATTTCAAAATGCTTCCCCTGCATGTAACAATTGGTAAATAAAGGATAAACAAATAAATATCATTTTCTCAGCATGCTTTAAGTATCTTGAAGTATTTTATGCAAGAGTTTGAAGATAATGTCTCTTAAACTAAATACTTGGTTTTCCATCATGAATTTTTCTTCTGTCAATTATTTGTTTATTATACACTACTACCTTGAACACATAACACTCTATTCCTCCCTTTTCTTCATTTTATTTCCATATTTACATTTACATCATTCATGTAGCTTTCTTTTCATGAAAACGAAGTACTAGCATGCATTACTTTAGGGTCACTGTTTAGGAGTACTAAAACTTAAGTTATAATATAATTCACCATTATTCTGTATCCATGTGTATTAATTAGGAACCAATCCTATACACAAACAAGTACAAATGGATCATTAAGATACAATTTACATAACAGTAATTACTAATTTGATAGCCAAATTTAAAAACTAAGTCCAAGGGAAACCAAATATATATATGAGTCCTCAAATGTGTTAAAAGGATGAGAAAGGTGGATTGTGGGGCACGCCTTTAATCCCTAGCACTATGGCAGCAGAGCAGAGAGGATCAATTACGTGAGTTCAAGGCCAGCCTGGTCTACAAGAGTGGAGTTTTCCAGGACAGCTGGAGCTACAGCGGAGACCCTGTCTTGAGAAGACCAAAAACAAAAACTAAAAACAAAAACAAAAAAAAAAAAAAAAAAAAAAAAAAATAAAAAAAACAAAAAGGATGGAAGAACCACCTAAGAAGAAATGTCCTGAACTAAGGAAAAACAGCCTTGGCTCCTGAGTTACACATTCACTAATGTGCTGTCATAATGTCCTAGGGAAAGTTGCTCACATGAATATGTGATGTAAATATCACCTTCACTAGGAACATTAAAGCCTTGCACTGGAATGTTTATTGCCAGGGTAGCAGTGAGATCCATTAACAATTTGAAGTTTTTTTAAATTTTTGAAAAACTAAGAAAATGTTGAAAAAGCATTAGGAGGTGATAATATATGAGACAACAGGTTCGGCATTTTTTGAACTAACAACAGTAGGACTAGTGGACACCTCAATGTTACATAATGTTCAGTCTTTTTCTATTCAAACAAGCAATAGATAATTCTACTTAGCCAAAGAAAATTATTTAAAAATTTTTTTTTTTCTTATATGTTACTTGAATGTGTATTCATTTTTTCAATACTTTAAATATTTCAACATAAAACCACCCGCTATAGAATGTATCAACATAAAGAGGCAATATTTTTTCTTTTATTCATATATTTTATTATTAAACTTTTCAATACATCACTACGTCATTTCTCAATTCAGTTTGTACGATCATTTCCTAAAATGCCCCACCCCATGGAGTGTCATTGCTGTCTTCATTCTTTTTCTGAGAGACTTTCCGAGTTTTTTGTTTGTTTGTTTGTTTTTTGTTTTTAGCAGGATTGCATTTTTGTCTTTGCAAGAGGCCATCATTTTTTCCAAGTGAAACTTATGCAATAAAATACAAAGATTACAGAAAACAGTGTTTCTCTTAGAGTTAAAGTGTCTGAAAGTAGATAAAAATGGAATTGCCTTTGCTTGAGTTACACCTTCCTTTTGTTTTTTTTTCTTCTGTCTCTAGTTTGAGTATATTGTTTCATAACATTGGCATACTTGACCCTGGCTTTGTCCTGGGAGTTGGTGAGGTGTAAAACTTCAATCTGTGATTGTGAAAACCCCTGTTCACATGCTCTGGGGTGATACTGTGAAGAGAATATTCCTTAAAATAAATGATTTCATCTTCAATCAAGAAAAGTGTTAACTTCCTGGAAAGTTTCCAGTGTGCTGTTCAGAAGAACTCAATTTAGCAATTTCATCAACTTTCACTTATCCATTCCGTTGGAAGGAGAAGCAATGGGATGAATCATTTAAAGTACAGTCAATTTAGAAAGATTTTACACGAAGTGATTTTCTGTAGTACATTCAAATTCCTAGTGGTGTTGCACCTAAGTTAATAATAAAATTAGTTTTTATTTTCCCTTCGGGGCATAATAATGGGTACCATAGTAGGATAATATATGATATACAAAGACCTAGACAAATTGTTAGTGAACATGGAATTTTTCTTAGTTAGTATATCACGTATATGGAGAATTAAAAATAGCTGTATAATAAAGAAAATTTTCTATGCATAAAATACAGAGAATCAAATCAATAGAACCTACATTGAGGGATATATAAAGATATGTAAAGTTCAGCATTACGAAGGTAAAAAGACCACTGTCTTGAAACACCCATGAACAGCCCTCCTATATTTAAAAGCACTTTGCAAATTATAAAGCCTTTCTGAGTCAAATGGTTAGTTGGGAGTTATTGTCAAGTGGCTTTTTGGTGTGGGGTATCTATTTATTCTATTTAATTCTTATAATAAATTTGTGGAAAGAGCTTTGTTTAATTATGATTTTATTATATCTATCATTATTATTATTATATTAATAGTAGTAGTAGTATATATAACGTGTGCTGCATGTGCATAGGCCGTGTGCACAGAGCATGTGTGAAGGCTGAGCACAGGGTTTTGAAGATGATTCCTCTCCTCCAACATTCAATGTGGATTCTGGAAATCAAACTCATAACGCTCCAGCCTTATATAGAAAGCAGCTTCAGATTTAAGCCTGTTATCATACTGAAACGAAAATTATTTTTTTAATTTGTCACTAGACAACTGGTCTGCTTTTTGTAGTGCTGAGATGTCCCAGAGTCATTGTCTTGTCAAATGTTGGGCTTCATCTCTACGAGCTCCATCTGGCCTCTGCCTCCCAACCACATGCTTTAAAGTTCATATAAGAACAACAAGAGCTTTGATTATTTTATTTTCAAATTTTTTTTTTTTTTTTTTGCATTTTGTTTTTTTTTTCCTGTCTGCATTATTCTGTCTCACTGAAGCAGTGTTGTTTCAACCTGAGAGACTAAAGGAGCATCTGGTGCCATGGAGATGATAGATGCTGGTGTCCCTCCTGGCGAATGACACTGCTCTTTAAGTACAGCATGCTCTTGACTATGGAGTCATCTATCCAAACTCCTAGAAAGCAGATTTTAATGTTACTTTTTTTTTGCTTTATTATCTTTCTTCTAATTACTTTCCTATTTCCTTAGCTAGATTTCTTCAATGCCCATCCAAAGAATGATCCTTACAGATACATTTTTGAAAAATCTAAGCCTACAAAGAAGAAGAGTCACATACATTATATAATCTCTCACACTTTAAGAAGGGAAGCTTCTTGACTGTCCAATAGAATATCAAGTGTGAGAGAATAATTAGAAGGATGTTAGAAAAATTGAGGTACATTTAGCCGGGCGTGGTGGCACGCATCCTTAATCCTAGCACTTGAAAGGCAGGGCCGGTGGATCTTTGTGAGTTCAAGGCCAGTTCTGGTCTACAGAGTGGTTTACCAGACAGCCAGAAGCTACAGGGAGACCCTCTGTCTCAAAAAAAGACCGAAAAAAAACAAAAAAAAGAAAAATTGAGGTACATGGAGAGGTCATGGGCAGAATTATGTGTGAGACAGAGGAATGAAATAGGTAGTAGGAATTCTAGTGATGAGCAACAAGATCACAGATGGCAAAATTAAAAATTACATGGGAACACTTACTCTAGGATCACTGAATATATATAATACTTTCAAGGAACCCCTGTAAATGACACTGTTCCCTTTTGTATTTACTATGTATCTTCTCAACTTAAGACAAAAGGAATAATATGGGACCAGTACAAGGTCCTATGGAAGGGTCATGTTAGAGGAACCCTCTAAACTGTCCAGTCATTCACAAGTGTTAAATATTGATCATTTTCTCAGGTATCATACAAACTATGCCAGTTCCAGCTCCAAAAGCTTCTCAAAAACATGCTCATGAATATTTGGAAGTGCAATGCATGATAAACATGGAATTACGAATGCACATGAAAAGAACAGATTGTTTATTAAATACTGTTCAGGAAATTGGCTCATTGCATGGGGATAAATAAACTTGGATCTCTACCTAGCACCAAACAGCAAGGTGGATTCCAGATGGTTAGAAAACTTAATAAAAAGTAAAAGTATAATGTCAATAACAATGTTACTATAGTATTATTTTTATAGGAACTGATGATGAATTTTCTTAAACAACATATTTCAGCACTAACTAGGAAACAATAGAAAGAATGGTATTCAATCAACAGATAACAAAAATAAGTGGAAAATGAATAGAGTTTGGGTATGTTAGTTTTTACCATCACATAATGTTAAATATACCACTAATGTTCTCATAAAATCAATGATTCAAGAGAAAGCAGTGTATAATATGAAAATGAGCTGAGCTATTTTATATTCCCAGTACTCAGGAACCTGGAGGAATAAGATTGCAGTATTTTTTTCACACAGTGGATCAGGATAGCTTGGTATACAGATTAAGATTATACCCACAGAAACCAAAGGAATAAATTCTAATGAAAGGAAAAACAAAAAAGAAAAGAAAAAGGGATAAAAATGTACAGAAATAGTGGGTCGAAGAAACGGGAGGGAGATGAAGCTACCTGGTACTTTGTCATCAGATAAATGGAATTGGTTTATTAGGCCCTATAACAACCCAACCTTAATAAAATTGTTACCTGTATGTTTTGGAGTTGTAGAGTCACTGGTTAGCTGCTGGCACAGCCGGAGTAGCAGACTGATGAAGTTAAATCTATCTCATAGATCATTGACTCCTCTCTTCAGGGATGTCTCCTGAGCTGTAAGTACAGATGTTACATTGTAGAAGTAGCAATTGGACCTGGGCTCACCATCAACACTTGTTGTGTGCATTTTGACCAATTGCAGAACTTTGTAGTAGTTCTTCATCTGGTCGAAACATACTTCTTTGATGGGTGGCTCACCACCCATATACATATCTGTGCTATACATATCTGTGAATATGAAAATAATGAATTTAGAATATAGTGAGGAAGTATGAATTATAGCTATCGAATATGAACTCTCATAGCTTGTCATCTGACCTTCTTCCATGTTTATTCTTGGGAAACTTTCCTCCTTGTTTTCCAATATCTTTAGATGCTGGGGGGCTCGCTGAGTTTACTCAGATGGCTGGCGAATAGGCCTTGTGAATTCTTCTTTCTCTGCATCTCAAATGCTGGGATTCAAAAGCTGTGCTACAATTCTCATCGTTTTAAAATGTGGTTCTCAGGATCCGGCTCAGTTTTTCATGCTATTTTATAAGTACTTTAATGCCTGAGCCATCCTTTCTACGTCTATACTACCATTTTTAATAAAATGAATGATATATGTAAGATAACGAGACACTGTGTTTTTATTTGCACGTGGTATGTCTCAGAAATATTTGAACTTACCATAGCGTTACAGATATTCCTGAGCCTTAGATTTATGCCTTTACAAACTGCTGACATCTGCTCATCTGGATTCGTCGGGGTATCTTAGGATGGAGGACCTACGTAGTTGCTGAACCTAAACAGAAAGCAAAGTAGTATATTAAGAAAATATTTTTTTTCCCTAATAGAAATGGAAATAAACCATGAAACAAAATTTTGTGTAGGAAGTTGGGGGTTTGGGTACTCCTCAAAATACCCATCTTATGAGACAAGGAAATAGGAAGTTTGTGATACAGGTATAAAAACTTTTTTGTTGATTGGAGAGTGCTTAGCAATTCTTCTTTGGGTTGGCACCATGTTTGAAAGAAAGAATCATAATATATGCCTTGCTGTGGCTATTGGACATCTTTGTAAATTCATTACTAAGATGCAGGGAACACTTACCATATTTGGATCTCTTTAAGTTTATGTTTATCAAAGTTTACTTCCTTAATATTTGCTCTGTGAAAAACAAATACTTTAACATGGATTCTTATCACATCCCAAGAAGTTATGATTATCAAGAGTTTCTGTATTCTCTTTGATATTTTATTTAACAGGCACAGGTTGACCTCTGTGAGCGATACTTAACATGGGATTCTTATTACATCCCAAGAAGTTAGTTAGATATGTACAAAACATTGTTATCTCTTTGATTTTGGTTTAAACAGGACAAGTGACCTCAGAAATATTCAATTTTTATTATGTAATTACTTGAGTTTACGATTTGAAAAAATAGATTGGAGCTGAAGACATATAAACTGATACAATACTCTGTTTATCATCCATATTATAGCTACAAATTTAGTATCAATTAATATTCACATATTTAAATTTTATATAGATGTTCAGAGTGCCTTTTAGTTCTTAATATACCATGTTTTATTCAAGGAATAACTTAAATGAAAAATTTAATTGGTTGGTTTGTTCTCCTTTTGAGACAGTTTCACTATTTAACCCTGGCTGGACCTTGAACTCAGAGATGCACCAGGCTGTTAAGTGCTGATTCAGAGGCATGTACCAGCATGTCCACAATGAGAAACAGTTGCTTTTCCTCCCATTTGTTTTGTTCATTACAAAACAATTATAATCAGTTCAGCATAAATCCTATGTATGAATGTATCCCTATATGGTTAAGTTCCTCATGTATTTTGATACTCAGATTGTTTTGAGTTTGGCTTAATTTTTAAATTGACTTTTAGTGACTTTTGTTACATTTCATTCTTTCGACATTTCCTTTTAATGTCAATAAAATATTCAATAAATAACTTTGTTTATTGCCTATTAAACATAGAATTGCTCATTTCTCAAGGACTGTGCATTTTCATTGTAAAAAGCTTTTATGAAATAATCGTTTTTACATTATAAAAAGCATTGCTATTAAATCAAAGTTATGGATCATTTCACAAGAACAAAATCCAAACAGGTTGAACGAATTGACATGTGTTTACATTCATAAAATAATATTCCAATATCCACATTCTTACCCTCTTTCTCTTTCACTTCTTTCTATTCTCCTTCCCATTTTACTTCCCCATCAAAACAGCACTAAAGAGGACGACTTAGGTGACCAGTGCCTAACCTAAAATCAGTTCAGTTCAAATTAACTCAATAATCTTGCAAAATTTTTGAGTCAATTATTATAATTTAATTTGTGAAATAACTTCAATTTTCCTTCCCAGTGTGAATTATTTCTTTGCTCATTATTTCTTTTCATCGTCTAATAGAGCATTATATAAGGTAGTATTGAAGAAGTTATATTTTCATCAGACATTCACCTGTGCCCCAATTAACTGATTTGTTGCTGTGCTATGATAAACCTCTCTCTTTGATGAGGCATGAACTATAAACTCATTTTTCTGTAATTGATAAAGCTGTGATAATACTTTTAAAGTACTAAGATAATTTTACAGAATTACTGTGCGCATCTTTATTTCTGTTTTGCTCCCCACACCTCACAAATTTAGCATAACAGAAAACCCATTAAAATCAAATAGCATTCAGAATTAGGGTAATAAAGAGGTGTTCATACAATAGGCAGCTTTGCAATGTAAAATATTAAGTATAATTCTGGAGCTTTTGATTCTTTCATAAGTATTTCACAGAAAAATAACCCAAGCAAATGATTCCAGCAATGAGATGTATATGAATTAATACTATTATAACTATTTTTTCTTAATAACTACACCATCATTTAACTCAAAAGCTTCTGTACATCAAAGAAAACAATCCAGGACGTAAGAGAAATCCCCACAGAGGTTGGGAGGAAACCTTCATTGTAGAAACAATCTTGACAAAGCATTTGATTTTCTAAATTATATTTTAATTTCAAAAAAAACAAATAATAAAAAAAAAGAAGACGAAGAAAACACAATGACCACCACACGTAATTGAGTAATGGCATAGTAGAGCTTGAGCTTAGAAGGAACTCACAAGTGAGTAATTAAGACAGACTGGATCTGAACTACACAAGCATAGATATAAGACACGTAGTCTCCATGATTCTCGTTTAAGTGCACTCATCATTGAAGGATAGATGGTGCATAATGAAAGTTACCGACTGTAGAATAACATCTATACCAGATTCTTCTGATCTGTTTTTTTTTTTTAATTATACTGATACAAGTTGCTAGTGAGGAGGTTGTGGGATAAGATGGAAACATCTCTAGGATAACTCACATGCTTGGTGGGATGTACTACTTGTACAAGCATATGATGAACAGGCCAGTGTGGAAAACCTGTATGGTAAGACTGGAATGCACACTTTGCCGACCTGCGACCCAGCCATCACCACTCCTAGGCCTGTACCCTCCAAGACTCACCCCACCCACAGAGAATTCATGCACAGCCATGTTTATTTCGCTCTCTTCACATAGCAAGGCGCTGGAACAACCCAAAATGCCGCTCAACTGAGTGACTGGCATAGAGAATGTGTAACATCTACACAATGGAGTTCTTATAGCCAGCCAGTAAAGAAAGACATATGAACTTGCAGGAAACGAATGGACTGGACAAGAACATTTCAAATGCTGATGAAGTAAAACCAGTCCCAGAAAAACAAACCAACAATGGTTATCCTCATCTGTGGATGCTAGCAATTACTCGTTGTAAGTATTTCTTGTGCATTGCCCTTGAGCATTTTAGTCCAAAGCAGTTGGGAGTGAGTGCATATTGGGAACNCAACAACAACAACAACAACAACAACAACAGCAACAACAGAAAGGACTGCATCAAAGAACTGACTGAAACAGTGAACTTCTCCTCAAAACAGTCAACTTCACCATGGAGAATATTGAGAAAGACTGAGAAAGAGATGAAAAGAATGTTTGGCAGAATGCATGAGCTCTGGTGGGGTGGGGGGGTGGGGGGACACAGGTCTAGATTTGATAAAAAATATATATAAATAATTAAATTTTAAAAAATTTTTACACATTAATATGACAAATTAATTAAACAGACATATACTAAAGCTGCTGTTCCCTTTGTGTACTGGTTAAGTCATAATTTGTATTCTATTGTATGAATTTAGAACAAATGTAGAAACTTTATTATTCAAAAATATTATTGTAGCATTGAATTACAAACTTTTCAAAAATAAAGATATTAAAATGAAGCATTTAAATATATTTTAGTGGTTTGGTAAATATTTCAGAATTTTTTTTCATAAAGTCTTTGTGGGATTTTAAATTTATTTAACTTTTTAACTGTGTATTTCATATGTGCATGCAAGCTGTTTTTATCAAATCCACATCATATTCCCTCTAGCATTTCCTCCCTGTCCCCACACCACTTTTCTGTCCCAAATTCTTGTGCTCTTTTTTTGTAACTCCTATGTGCCTAGTTAGTGTTGCCTATGTGTACATGAGTGGTAGGACCATTTACTGGAGCATAAGTAGGTTCCATAGAATTCAGAGTCATTCCTGAGGGAAAATGACAGTCTTTTCCCTCACCAGCTGTCACTAGCCCATACCAACATGGCTAGGGTTAGACTGAAGGAGTTGCTCCCCTATCCTTACCGGAATTTTGGGTGGCTTGATTTTGTGCATGTTTTCTTCATATAGACATGCCCACAGAATGTGTACAGTTGTCTCATAAAAAATATTTAATGGAAAATTAATTGCACTGGAAATCTGGATTCATATTAAGAAAAGAAAATTAGAGGTCAAGGAGAGTTATTGAATTTCATAAGTGAAAAACAAAAGATGGAAACACATATGAAAGGGACATAAGTGAATTAGAGATTTTCTAGTGAAAAATGAAAGTAAAAATTATTCTGATAGGGGCTGGAGAGATGGTTTATTGGTTAAGAGTGCCAACTGCTCTTGCAGAGGACCCGGGTTTGATCCCCAGCATCCACATGGCGGCTGAGAACCGTCTTTAACTCCAATTCCAGGGGAATCTGCCACCCTCTTCTGACCTCCTCGGGATTGCACGACACGGTTCCACAGACCTACATGCAGAAGTACATTCATACACATAAAAATAAATAAATAAAATTAAAAAAATATTCTGATAAATGAGGGGTCTTCTAATACAATTATTTTTTACTTTTGTTATATTTTTAATTTTTTTTTTTTTGGTCTTTTCGAGACAGGGTCTCTCTGTAGCCCCAGCTGTCCTGGAACTTACTCTGTAGACCAGACTGGCCTTGAACTCACAAAGATCCGCCTGCCTCTGCCTCCCAAGTGCTAGGATTAAAGGCGTGTGCCACCACGCCCGGCTTATTTTTAATTTTTTTATATTGTATTTATTTATGTTTATGAAGGTACTGTCTGCATGTAGGTCTGTGCACCGTGTCATACAATACTATGGAGGTCAGAAGAGGGTGTCAGATTCCCCTGGAACTGGAGTTAAAGATGGTTCTCAGCCGCCTTGTGGGTGCTGGGGATCGAACCCGGGTCCTCTGTAAGAGCAATTGGCACTCTTAACCACAAGGCCATCTCTCCAGCCCTTACTTTAGTTATTTTTAATTTTTGAAAATTTTATACATGTAATACATATAGTTTGTTTTGAATAAATCTACATAATGTCTCTTCACTCAAATTTCTCCCCATTTCCCTCACCACTTACATTCCCAACTTCACCTGCTCTTTTGTCTTTAATCATTTTTGTTGAATTTTTGTGTATTTTTGTGTATTTCATACGGAACATCTCAACCAGTCTTAATCCCCTGTATATCTGCTTCCCCACTGGCTCTCTTCCACAGCAGTAGCTCCTCCCCCAATTCATACACTCTCTCATTTGTGCAAAGGTCCTTTGTGTCATCAGCTTCTCTAGACATTCCTCAGGGCAACTTCATTCTTTGGAGTCTACTCAGCACATCCAGAGTCCTTCATTTTAAGAAGACCAAGAAGGAGATTGAAGAAGAACTCAGAAAATAGAAAGACCTCCCATACTCATGGATTGGAAAATCTAATATAGTAAAAATGTCCATTCTACCCCAATTAATATACAGATTCAATGAGATCCCAATTAAAATCTCCCATGAATTTCTTCACAGACTTGGGGAAAGAAAACCTTAAATTCATATGGAAAAACAAAGGACCTGAATAGCCAAAGCAACCCTGATTGAAAAGAGCAATATGGTGTGTGAGGGGTGGGGGTGGGGGAGTCACTATACCAGACTTCTAACTATATTACAGNTGTAGACCACTGGAAGAAATTGAAGATCCAAACTTGAGCACATACATTTTTTTTTGTCTTTTTCAGAGAGGGTTTCCCTGGAACTCTGGCTGTCCTGACTCACTCTGTAGAACAGGCTGGCCTTGAACGCACAAAAATCAGCCTTTCTCTGCCTCCCAAGTGATAGCATTAAAGGTGTGGGCCACCGCACCTGCCTGACCACATACAATTTTAACCACTTCATATTTGACAAAGGGGCCAAAACGACTCAATGGAGGAAAGACAACATCTTCCAGTAAATGGTATTGGCAAAACTATATCACCACTTGTAGAAGAATAAAATTAAACCCCTACTAGGTTCAGAAAAAAAATAATTAAATATGAAGTTAACCCTGAAACCATGATGTAGCTCCATATTATAATACTGTTTTCAAAAATATGGCATTCCTGTCTTCAGATAATTACACATTTTTATTGAATAATGACTTTTCATAATTGTAAATAAAAAAGGGAATACCAAGTGTACACACATCCCTAGGATCATTTTATTTATCTCTCTCTTGCCTTCATTTTATAGCACAGATGGAAAGAATGCATTCAGGTTTTACATTTTTTGTTAAAACAAAATGTTAAAACAAAATTTGTTAAAACAAATTTTAAAATATAAACAAGTGTTTCCCATACCAATGAAGAAGAAGAAAACTTCCAAGAACATTACTTAATGTTGAGCAATAATCTTCTGAAAAGTAAATAGCAAGGTTTTGCTTTTAGAAAATTCTATATTTCAATGATTTTTCATCCTAGATTACTCTGTGACAGTTACCATTTTTAATAATCATTGCAAAACAATTATATATCTGAATATTTAAGTTTATATACATTTTCAACATACTAACTTTCCGTTTTAAATAATGGGCATGGTATGATGCATGATAATCAAGGATGAATGTATATTTCACATTAAGTAACAGGAGTTCAGAAATAACTAAAGTCCAAAAAATATTTAGCTGTAAGTAAACCCAGTGCAGTAAATGTACATTTTATATTTATATTTATGATTAGCTTTAGACTTAAAAAGTAATGTAATATCTACACATGGCTCTGTAAACTTCTGTTCCCAGTATGCAGAATGCAGTTGTAGGGCAGCCTATTATACATAGAAGGTTCCAGGCTACTTGATGCTACAGGGAGACCCTGTCACACACAAAAATTAATACATGTAATTATAACTTATTTGGGAGACAGCTGAAATATTCAGTACCATATAGACTAACATATTTTGGTTGATATGCTTTTTAAATAATACATTTTCCTAGACATTAATTCTTTTAAAAGTTAACTCTACAGAGAATACTCAGTGGATTACCTTGGTCTGAAGAGAAGTTTAAATGTTTCCAAGAGGACACAAAGAATAAATAAACAATTCCAGTACAGTTAACTAAAAGAAACTTTAAGAAACAAAATCTCCAACATAACACATATTAAAAATTACACAAACTATTTGGATTAGAAAAGATGATCCATTAATTTGCTGCATCCAAAAAACATACTTCAAAATAAATGAGAAACACCACCTTAGGGTACAAGGGTGGGAAAAGGTATTCCAAGAAAATGGAAGGAAGAAAAAAGAAGGAGTTACGATTCTAGTTTTCTTTTTTTTAATCTTTCTCTCAGGTTTTTTTTTTCATTTTTTAACAATAAGTAATAATTTATGAGTACAAGCATCCTTCATGTAAAACCAATTTGCAAGCAGTTGTGCCCCAAACCACACAGCCCATGGGTCCCACCATCCAGCAGGGGGGGCTTGTATGTTCAATCAAGTTGATCAAATGAGTGTCCAGACTATATTGCTGTAGTTTCACGATTTACCCCAGTCACAGCCCTTACATTCTACCAAGCCCGCTCTTCTGCAGATTGTTCCCTAGGCTTAGAAAAGGGGCACAGGTGGATGAGAAGCAAAACAGTCTACTTTCTCTGGAGCTGTTTTCTTGGTCTGTGGTCAATTCTGGCTCTTTCTTTTCATGGGCTGACACTTTGTCCAGGAATATCCTTTCGATCCTCTATAACAGTTGGCTCTATTTGACAAAAGAGCCTTAAAATTAAAACTAGTCAGAAAAGATATGGAAATGACATTTTATTAAAGGAAAACAACAACCTCAAATATTTTATACTTATTTATATATTTATTTTAAAATATATGTATTTTTTAGTATTTGAAATATATATTATCTTATTTGTAAGCATAAACAATTGAAGATAAACATAATATGGAACATCCTGAAATATCTTCAATACAATGAGATTTTACTCCAACCAAAAAGAAAACAAATGATACCTAGAAAATTACAACACTACACAGTCTATAAGTTATCAACATTATAGCTAAAATTATGAATGCAAGGACACCACTCATTTCCATGCTCACAGTTGCAGTGACATAGAGGTATGAGACTGGAGAGGGGAGAAGGGGTAAAGTTGTCATTCTCATATTCCTGACCCAGACAGAGGCCAGCAATGTCAACAAAAACAACAACTAGACATGTAAGTCAATCTTGTTTAGGGCTTGCCTAAAATTCAAGTCTTTTATTCAACTCTCTTAAATGATAACAAAATTGGCTCACAGAGGAGAATCAATGAGAAAACCTTGCTGTCATGTGCTGTATAATAAAAATGTCTCTGTGTTACATTAATTATATACCCCATGCATAAAAGTCTCTACCATTTTCAAAGTAAAATCAATAAAATATGATGATATATAATAGGACATGAAAGTACAAGACAAGATATACTGAAAACAGAGAAGCTCTGATATTCCATTCCAGGCAATTACTTGCCAAAAGTAGTTCATATCTATTCCCAGGAAGTCCTCTATACAAGTTGCTAGATTAAAATAAAGATGCAGAAGGATGCCAGAAAGTATTAATTGTGACAGAGTTTGGGCGATATTCTGGACAGAACCTCATCAGATGGAATATTTCATATACTTGGTTTGATAGCCACCACCTTTATATATATAATGTGTGTATGTATTTTTTATTTATTTTTAATTTTTTAAATACTTTTATTGATGATTTGTGTATTTCATACATTATCTTTCAGTCCAATTTAGATACATTCCCCTCTCCTTCCTCCCCCATCCCAGTTCATGCATTCTGCCATACATGTCTTGCATCTTTCCCTCAGTCTTTCCAAAGTTTTTCACTGCAGAGGCTTATTGTTTGGGGCAGAATTTACCTGCATCAGTCAGTTCTTTGACCCAGTCTTTATGTTGTTGTTGTTTTTCCCTTCCCTTTGTATTGCTCCAACATATTCCTATACAACCATTAAATATGTACCAAAATTATGACCTCTAAGAAGTAAATAAATAATTACATTGGCTTCCTAGCTGAATCTCACTGCTCAACCTACAATAATTAAGACCATGTCATTGTTGCAGAAAGCCACTGAATTCTCAGTTAATTTGTTAACAAAGCAATAGACTTCACACATTAAATTTCTGCAATACATATAGTTACTTTGTAATGAGAGAAATGAAAAGCTGAAACAATAAAGATGATACAGAAAAGAAAGAACACTCATTCCCAATGCCTTAAGGAGGCCATCCATTATGAAACTGACCATCAGTCCTTCAGAGAAAAGTCTATTCTAAAGGGAGTTCAAACCAGAATTCACTTGCTGATTGTTGGATGAGAAGAGGGAACAACTATCTCTTAGGCAATGTGAAGCAACAAAATATATTTCAGTAGATTTTTAATAGGAGTGGGAAGAAATAACATGTGTCATGTAACTGAGTCTCAATGGAAATGCAAAAAAAAAAAAAAAGAAAGATGATAGGAAGACTTGTAAATACTCAGTCGTTAGCAGCAAATCAGAATGAAAGCTGTGCTGCACTTGCTTTTTATTTTTTTATTTTTTTATTGATGCTTGTGTATTTCATACATCATTTTCCAATTCAGTTCAGGCATATATCCCCTTAAACAAATCTTTTCCCATGTTAGTTGTAAGATTTGAATTGCAAGGGGTTGATGAAAAGGTTCAATTCTTCTCCTGATATCCCCCCCCACCCCCTTTTTTNCCCCTTCCCCCCACCCCATCCACTACCCATCCCAGATCAATGCATTCTGCTAAGTAAATTTTCTGCATCTTTCTTTTCTCTGTGTTTTTTGTGTTGTTTGGTTTTCATTTTTTTTAACAGTAAAGTGGTAATCTGTGAGTACAAGCAATCCTTCATGTAAAAACCAATTTGCGAGCATTTTGTGCCCTAGACCCACAACAGCTCATGGGTCCCACCCATCCAGCAGGGGGGGGGGCTGTTAGTTCAAGGCCAGGTGTTGTGGAGGTGTTACGCGGGTATGAGCACTTGGACACTGGGATGGCCCAAGAAATCCACCCCGCATGTCCCGTGCCCACCAGAACTCACTCAGTAAAACAGACACCTAACCGCTAGCCGGCAGCGTCCAACCCCAGAGAGCCCTGGCAAATAGATCTGTGGGAGTCTAGTCAGCATATCGAGGAAGCCTATGTAAGGCACACACTTCCTCACCCAACAGTAATAATTATCTTGTAATTCTCAGTCTAGAGTAATCCTCCACCCAACTCTCTTGTTCTGCTTTGAGACCTCGTGCCAGTTGGCATGGATACCTTGCCTGATGCCCACATTGCAACCATTTTACACCTGAAAGCTTGCAACTGATTGTAAATCACTGCTTCGTAGGTTCAGGCACGGGCCCTTTGCTTTGAAGTAGTTCCACCCAACCACCCCCGTTTTCTCCAGATGTCCTTGACAATGGTTTAGGTGAAGGGCTGCATCCAGGGATACACAGTCTGGAGGTTCCCATTCTTTGACGCTTGAGTAATGACAGCTTTCCCTTTACACCGTACTCCATTTTTTTTTAATTAATTTTTATGAGGCTTTGTGCAGTCATACAGGGTTTTTCCAATTCACAGTTCAGGCGTATTTTTCCCCTTTCCCGCCCCCCCCCAACCCCCAACCCCAGCCACCACCCCCACCACCATCCCAGATCATGCATTCTGCCATAACTGTCCTGCATCGTTTCTCTCAGTGGTTTTTTTTTTTTTTTTTTTTTTTTTCTATAAGTGATAATCCATGGTACAAGCATCCTCATGCAAAACCTATCGGCAGGCTGTTGTGCCCAAAAACCCATACAGGCCCACCATCCAGTGGGGGGGTGACGGTTGTTTGTTCAATCAAGTTATCAAATGAGTGTCCAGACTACTTGCTGTAGTTTCACCATTCACACGAATCACAGCCCTTACATTCTATCTATACACCACCGCCCCCCCTCTTCGCCAGGTGTTCCCGAGGATTAGAAAAGGGGCACAGTTGGATGAGAGGTAAAACAGTCCACTCTCTCTGGAGGCTGTTGACGTGGACTCTGGTCATTCTGGCTGGTGTCCCTTTCATGGCTGACAGTCGGTCCAGGAATAACCTTCGATCCTACATAATGAAGAACAAGCCATTAGATATATAGGTATTTAAATTTAAGCGCACCAATAGTTGTTATGGTAGGTTACTTTAGAATAGACACATGTTTGGATATGTTTATCCATGAATTACATTTTACCCCCCTGTTAAATATACAGGGTCTTACTGTGGCTTATAACAGCTAACCGTAGAGGATGTAAGCTTGTGGCTGCAGCCATGGGTTATTTCCAAGGGGAGAGCCAAGAGCCATTAGATTTGGGATATAAATGCACATGGCTGCCTCTGCTGCAAATTATTTTCCAGGCAGGTGAAGGTGTAGCTGGTGCTGACGTTGGAGTCTTTGCTTGACTCAGGGAGACGCATATATTATGCTTTATTGGTTTAGTGGCCCTTTTGGGAACACTCTCTGATCTTGTGGCATTCCAGAGGCAATCTGTACCCTTGCATGTGTGGGCTCAATAATCCATCCCAGTTAACGTCATGAATTCGGCAGCAGGTTCTTATTGCCTCTCCTCCTGTCGGTATCCCAACTTAGAGGCCAGGAGCCCCTTACCTTTTGTGGGGCCTTTGGATCCCCTGGCCAACATCCACCTGGTAGACAACCATTGCTGATGTCAGAGCTCCTGTAATTAATATATTTTGCCTGAGTGCATAGCCCTAGGACTTTAGTGTTATATTTGTTCTGAACAGAGAGTAATCCCTATCCCTTCCACAGTTCCCATTGTCTAGAGTCAATTAAAGAAAGCAGTTTTAATTACCGGTTTTATAAGAGATCACCGCTACAATAGTTGTCTCCATTTTACAGTTGGGGAGCGACCGCATCATTGTCATTTTCGCCTTGTTCTATGGGGGGGAAGGCAAGGAATTCTCTCATATCAGAACCTTTGGGGCACCTAGAAGGAATTTCATTAGGACTCATTATACTAGTTGTTACGTAGGATCCACAGAGGGGGTTCGATGTTTAATGGCAATCTGAGGCTGTTCTTCCTTTGAATGTTCAGAACGGGTCAGCCTTTCCGTTGCCGCTTTTTGGTACATCCTTCTCAATGCAAACCTGTATCTTTTCTTTCTCAGCTGTTAATTTGGTGACGTTTTGTCCTGTTGGAACAAAGAAATCTTTTACCCATAGGTTAGTTGTAAGATTTGATTGCAGGGGTTGATGAAAAGGTTTCATCATGTCTTCCTGTATCCCCCCCCCACCCCTTTTTTTTTTAGCGTATGATTTCCAGAAGATAGTTGTATTAAACATGACTATAGGGTGGAGTCAAGGCATAGATTCATCAAATTCACCCATGTTGTTTTTGGGTGACTATAGATAATTACTTGGGAAGCAAACTTAATTTTTACGTTAAATCATCTTAAAGAGATGCAACAATTTGTAAGGAAGGTTTCTGGTGAGAGAGGGTGCACTCGTTTTCTCTCGCCCACGATTCGCATGTAGCGGTTCAATTGTAGACTTGTATTTAGGAATGGGGATTTTCAGGTTTATATGCTCTGTGTCTGACCAGCTGTAGGATTCCCTGCAGTAGCCCCATCTGGGGAAGAATACTTTTGATGATGGTGTACTATATGCTTGTCTAGTGTATAGTAAGAAATTTCATTTGTCTAGAGATGTGAAATAGATTTTCTCCATGCTCAATGTCATCTGCAACACTTTGCACTTGACTGAGATTATAGTGCTTCTCAATGTGTCACTCACAATGAAAGGATCAAAGTCCAATTAGATAGTTATTGACACCCCCCAGACCACAGTGTCCCTAATATACTAATAGCAGTAGTTTGATGGGAAGCAAATCATGGTTGTTAGGATATAGACTGGAATTTATCATTGATTGATTTTCCCTCTCCAAGCAGTTGTCACATTGTCTAGAATTATAGGATTAATAAGATAGAAAGTTGCAGGTCAGTTCCTGTTCATTAATACAAGTGCACCATATGCATGACCTGGGAGTGAGCAGAAGAGTGAGGGTCTTACTTTTCAATAAGAGCTTTGGAAATAGCCTGCTTTGTTGTTAAAACCACTTGGATACCTCTCAACAGCCATTCAAATAGAGGTCATCTGTTTTTCACTGTGTTACCTGCCACATAGTCACCAGATTGCTCAACCTGTGCACTAAGTACAGACAGTGTATATCTATTTCCCATAGGGTCTCCGAGTCATGAGATTAGAGTTTGGATTTCCTACCATCTAAAAGGCCAATAATATCCATTTTTCTTCTTCCTTTCTAACCCTCCTCCCCCTCCCTGCCCAGCACACAACATTCACACACCACTACTATTCTGACCCCTCCATCCCCCCATCCTCACTTCCCAAACAACACCCAATTCCCTGACCTTCCTCCTAGTATTGTTTCTTACTGCCCCCTGTTTGGGGATTTTTTTTCCTTTCCTCCTTTTTTTTTTTTCCATTTTCTTGGCTCCTGTTGTTATATAAGATATATACTCACATAAGGGGATGGGTGCTAAGAACCACAAATGAGACACGATATACATCATCTGTTTTAATGACTTGTGTTAATTTACTCAGAATAACATTCTTAACCAATCCATTTTACACTGTGGATCCTATCTTTTCTTCTTTCATACTGCCGAGTGAACTCTGTTGTGAGATGTTCCACATTTCATTTACCATTTATCAGTTGGGGGCTTTTAGGTTGTTTCAATGATATCATTATTATGAAGAGAACAGCAACAAACACTGATGTATAGTTATCCTTACAGTGTGATGAGTCCTTTGTTATATGCCAAAGATGTTAACTCGGTCATATGGTAGTTAATTTTAAGTTTTTGAGAGTTCCTCATATTCTCTTCAATAGTGGCTGGACTAGTCTGCATTCCCACCAACAGTGAATGAGTGTTCCTCTCTCCACACCTTTCCAGCATCTTTTGTCCTTCATTTCATCACATTAGCTAGTCTAATAGGGAAGATTAAATCCTTTAGTGGTGTTTATCTGAAATTTTTTGAATTACTAAAGATGTTAAGCAGCTTTTTTTGTTTTAGATTTTTTATTGATATTTTGCGTATTTCATACATCACTACTCGTCAATTTGGACACATTTTTAGCGTATGAGTCTCCAGAAGATAGTTGTATTATACATGACTATAGGGTGGAGTCAAGGCATAGATTTCATCAAATTCACCCATGTTGTTTTGGGTGACTATATATGATTAACTTGGGAAGCAAACTTAATTTTTACGTTAAATCATCTTAAAGAGAATGCTACAATTTTGTAAGGAAGGTTTTCTGGTGAGAGCCGAGGGATGCACTCGTTTTCTCTCTGCCCACGATTCTGCATGTAGCGGTTCAATTGTAGACTTGTCATTTAGGAATGGGGATTTTTCAGGTTTATATGCTCTGTGTCTGACCAGCTGTGGGATCCTGCAGTAGCCTCCATCTGTGGCTAAGAATAGCTTTTGATGAATGGTGTACTATATGCTTGTCTAGTGTATAGTAAGAAATTTCATTTGTCTAGAGATGTGACAATAGGATTTTCTCCATGCTCAATGTCATCTGCAACACTTTGCACTTGACTGAGATTATAGTGCTTCTCAATGTGTCACTCACAATGAAAGGATTCCAAGTCCAATTAGATAGTTATTGACCACCCCCCAGACCACAGTGTCCCTAATATACTAATAGCAGTAGTTTGATGGGAAGCAAATCATGGTTGTTAGGATATAGACTGAGATTTATCATTGATTGATTTTCTCTCCCAGCAGTGTGCACATTGTCTAGAATTATGAGGGATTAATTTAAGATAGAAGAGTTGCAGGTCAGTTCCTGTTCCATTAATACAAGTGCTATCCTATATGCATGACCTGTTGTGAGCAGAAGAGTAGGGTCTTACTTTTTTCAATCAAGAGCTTTGGAAATAGCCTGCTTTGTTGTTAAAACCACTTGGATACCTCTCAACAGCCATTCAAATAGAGGTCATCTGTTTTTCACTGTGTTACCTGCCACATAGTCACCAGATTGCTCAACCTGTGCACTAAGTACAGACAGTGTATATCTATTTCCCATAGGGTCTCCGAGTCATGAGATTAGAGTTTGGATTTCCTACCATCTAAAAGGCCAATAATATCCATTTTTCTTCTTCCTTTCTAACCCTCCTCCTCCCTCCCCTGCCCAGCACCACAATCATTCACACACTACTACTATTCTGACCCCTCCCATCCCCCCATCCTCACTTCCCAAACCAACACCCAATTCCCTGACCTTCCTCCTAGTATTGTTTCTTACTGCCCCCTGTTTGGGGATTTTTTCCTTTCCTTTACCTCAATGTATTCATTCCGCTTTCTTGATATATCAAGATATATACTCACATAAGGGGATTGGTGCTAAGAACCACAAATGAGACACGATATACATCATCTGTTTTAATGACTTGTGTTAATTTACTCAGAATAACATTCTTAACACCATCCATTTACCTGTGGATCCTATTATTTCTTCTTTTCATACTGCCGAGTGGAACTCTGTTGTGTAGATGTTCCACATTTTCATTTACCATTTATCAGTTGTGGGACTTTTAGGTTGTTTCAATGTATTCATTATTATGAAGAGAACAGCAACAAACACTGATGTATAGTTATCCTTACAGTGTGATGAGTCCTTTGGGTATATGCCAAAGCATGTTATAACTCGGTCATATGGTAGGTTAATTTTAAGTTTTTGAGAGTTCCTCATATTCTCTTCAATAGTGGCTGGACTAGTCTGCATTCCCACCAACAGTGAATGAGTGCTCCTCTTTCTCCACACCCTTTCCAGCATCTTTTGTCCTTCATTTCATCACATTAGCTAGTCTAATAGGGAAGATTAAATCCTTTAGTGGTGTTTATCTGAAATTTTTTGAATTACTAAAGATGTTAAGCAGCTTTTTTTGTTTTAGATTTTTATTGATATTTTGCGTATTTCATACATCACTACTCTGTTCAATTTAGACACATTACCCTTTCCATGCCCCAAGCCCCACCCCTGTTCCTGCATTCTGCCATATATGTCTTGCATCTTTCTCTGTCTTTTTATGCACATTTTTCCTTTTAATTTTATATTACTTCAAAATATGCATACATATCCTCCACCATACATCAATATTACAAAATCTGAATATAAATGGTACTTTAAGTCTCAAGCCCATTAAGGGATTCACCTTTTTTTGCTTTTGTTTTTGTTTCTTTTTTTCTGGTCTTTTTGAGACAGGGTCTCCCTGTAGCCCCAGCTGTTCTAGAACTCACTCTGTAGGCCAGGCTGGCCTCGGACACACAAAGATCCACTTGCCTCTGCCTCCCAAGTGCTAGGATTAAAGGCGTGAGCCACCACACCCGGCTGGGATTCACCTTTTAACTACACTGCTGCTTTCATGTAAAAAATAAATATAACAAAGATGGTGCTCAGTTTGTCTTGCAACTAGGGATTTTGTGCTAGCATCCACAAATGATGGACACCATATGTAGCTTGTTTTTTTGGGACTGAGTTACTTCAGTTAATATAATATCTTCTGTTTCCAATCATTTACATGCAAGGTTCATAATGCCATCTTTCTTTACTACTGCATAGAGCTCCATTTTGCACATGTACCAAATGTTCTGTATCCACTGATTGGTTGAGAGACATTTGGGGTGGTTCCAGCTTTCTGCTATTGTGAAGAGAGCTGCGATAAACATAGATGTGCATTTGTCTTTGTGATAAGAAGAGTCTTGTGGGTATATACCCAGGAGTGGTGTAACTGGGTCAGGTGGTAGGCTCATTTTCAGGCTTTTTAAGAGTTCTCCACACTGTTTTCCACAGGGGCTGCAGGAGTTTGCATTCCTACCAGCAGTGAATGTGTGTTCCTCTTTCTCCACAACCTCTCCAGCATTTGGTATAATTTGTTCTCCTAATTTTGGCCATTCTTACCTGGGTAAGGTGAAATCTTAAGCTGGTTTTAATTTGTATCTCTTTAGTTATTAGTGACATTAAACACGTTCTGAGATGTTTCTCAGCCATCTTCACTTCTTCATTTGTGAATTCTCTATTCATATCTTCACTCCATCTCTTGATAAAACTTGAGCAGTTTTTAAGGTGTTTCTTACCCATTTTCATTTGTTCATTTGATAATTCTCTCTTCATATTTGTAGCCCATCTTTTTTATTGGGTTGTTTATTTTCTTGCTACTTTGTTTTTTTTTTGGAGTTCTTTGTATATTCTGGATATTAAGCCCCTGCCAAATGTGTAGCTGGTAAAGATGTTCTCACACTCAGTGGGTTTCCTCTTTATTTCCTTGCCTGTTTCTTTTCTTTTACAAAAGCTTTGTAGCTTAATGAAGTCCCACTTACTGTTAGCCTTAATGCCTGAGCAGCAGTTGTCAAATTAAGAAAGTATTTTCTATTGCTACATCTTTGGTTATCTGGGGTCTTTGCGGTTCCATACAAATTTTTGGATGTATTTTTCTAGCCTTTATATTATTTATTTATTTATTTTTTATTTTTGGTCTTTTTGAGACAGGGTCTCCCTGTAGTCCCAGCTGTCCTAGAACTCACTCTGTAGACCAGGCTGGCCTTGAACTCTCAAAGATTCACCTGCCTCTGCCTCCCAAGTGCAAGGATTAAAGGCGTGTGCCAACATGCGTGGCTTTTCTAGCCTTTAAAGAATGTTGTGGGTACTTTGATTGGCATTTCATTTAATCTACAGATTATTTTTGATATGGTGACCATTTTCACAATACTAATTCTACCAATCCATAATCATGGTAGATTTTTCCATCTTCTATTGTCTTCCTCTATCTCTTTCTTTAATTTTTTGCAATTTTCATTGCAGAGATCTTTAATGGTTTTTGTTAGATATATTCCTAATTATTTCATTTAGTTTTTTGAGGTTATTATTAATGGTAGGATTTCCTTGTATGTTTTTTTTTCTGGTTAAATGTTAATATAACTAAGAGATTCAGAAAATTCCACCAGAAACCAGCTAGAAATGATTAATACTTTCAGAAATGTGGCAGGTTACAAAATCAACTTACAAATAATAGTACCTTTCCTACATACCAACAACAGGGCATGAACATGATTTGACAGATTAAGTAGACCCAATTTCAATACTATAATGAGGGAAAAATTCAAATTCTCAACATTTGTTTCACACCCACAAAAACCACTTCAAGGGCATTAATGATCTCTCAAATCTGATCAGTTTTGTGCAAGTAAACCATGTTTCTTTTTTTTAAAGACTTGTGCACTTGCCCAGGCTCAAGGATATTGAAGTCTAGCACATAAAGCCCATTACTAGAGGTAGAAATACAGGCAATATACCATTAAGGCAACAACCATCAATTACAGTTAAGGACTTTCTGTAACAATCAAATGGATAATCTAATATTGTAACAACTCAAGTATTACTAAGCAAAGTGCATTTCTAAAATATTCAGTGTTGCTAATCAGTTTTCTAACTTTAAACAGCCTATGATAACTGGCAGCAAAGAAGGTCTTTGTAATAGACTGCCTCTGCTTGAGAACCTATGTTGTAATTATTGCATCCTGCTAATATACTATCTAAACATTAAAGATATTCCTAAAATATTTGATGGTAGACTATGATTAAGACATTACACTAAAAAAGAAAAACTTATACAGAAGGAAACCCTTACTGAAATGCTTCTACTTTAAATATTGTGCCCCCAAATAAAGTCCAGTAAGCACACTTCCTGTCTTGATCCCCCTGCATTGGCCTCCATGATACTGCAGA
Source organism: Rhizomys pruinosus (assembly GCA_009823505.1). NCBI lineage: Eukaryota > Metazoa > Chordata > Mammalia > Rodentia > Spalacidae > Rhizomys > Rhizomys pruinosus. Next base: position 571,208 of record VZQC01007904.1, read on the forward strand.
GGTGACCCAGCAATGGCAGTCCATATTCTGAGGAGGCTGAATTTCCATTAGCTGCTTAGTTCACAAGCTGAGTGTCTCAGCAGTCCTCAGTCCAAATTGGAAGACTAAAAATTTAAAAAGCTATATCTCATGTCTTTGAGGAGTGCCTAAAGCAGTGGCATCTACAGAACATATGAGCCTGCCTATGAGAATTGTAGACAGGCCAAACAACAGTGCTCTCTTTTTTTCCTTTCTCTCTTTTTACTAAGATCTCAAGTTTTGTGTCTGAATTACAGTTTCTCTGGTCTTACTTTTATTTCTGGTTGTATTTTCCTTCTGGATACTTAAGGCCATACAGATAGCCCAGATTAACCAAGATTTTGTTTTGTTGAGGTCAGTCGAGGATCTGGTCCTCAGGGGTCTCTCAGATTTTCTTTTTTGGGGGGAGGGTGGGAACCCGTTGTTTCTTTCAGCTCCTCATCCACCAGTTTTATATATGAGGACAAAATCAGGTCTTGCTAGACCAGGCTTCCTTTTCTGAAGGATGATCAGACTTTCCCCTTTATAGACTGGACACTGGCTAAAGTCCAATTAGTGGCTCTCCAAAGACCTCCCTGAACAGGAAAAATGGTGACCCAACTCTGTAGGATTTTAAAAGAGATGCCCCCACGTATAATGCCTTAAGACTTGATTGACCTCTGAGGGCAAGGAACAAAGTTTTCCCCAGGTCCCTCGGCCAAATTGGTAGGGACTTCAGAAATGGTCGTTAAGCACCCAGAAAGTCTAAGTTGCACCAGCCTGTTACATTGCACCTATATATTAACATTGTATTCTTTGGAAACAACTGTATGCTTTTTCCATTGGATATTTCTTGATTTGTATTTTTCCATTTTAATTCCATATTACTCTAAAAGATGCACACACATCCTCCATCATATACTAAAAGTCCAAGATCTGAAAATATGTGTTAGGTCAGCTCTAGAATCTGTGCAGGGATTCCCAATTCAAGAGCACAGTTGTCTTTAGATCATGAGGAATATAATATTAACATGCTCATTTTGTCTTACACCTAGGTACTTGGTACTAGCATCCACAGATGAGGGATACCATTCGTCTTTTGTTTTTCTGGGACTGTGTTAATTCATTTAGCATAATGGCTTCAAGTTCCATCCATTTACCTATGAAGTTCATGATACCATCTTTCTTTTTATTTGCTTATTTATTTATTTTTATAATGTTTTTATTGATGTTTTGTGTATTTCAGACATCATTTCTCAGTTCACTTTAGACATATTCCCCTTTCTCTTCCATCCACCCCACCCCAGATCATGCTCTCTATACCGTAAGTATCCTGCATCTTTCTCTCAGTCTTTTCTTTTATGTTTAGGAATCCACCATTTCCTCCTTTAATTTTATATTACTCTGAAATGTGCATACATACTTTCCACTCATATACAGTAATTGCAGAGTCTGAAGGCAAGTGGTGGATCGATTCCAGAGCCTATTAAGAGATAACATTATAACAACATAGTTGCTTTTAGATAAACAGAAATATAAAAATAACGATGTTCAGCTTGCCTTTCATCTGGGGATTTGGTCTTAATATCCACAAATGAGGGCGACCATTTGCTGCTTGTTTTCCTGTGACTGTTACTTCACTTAGCATAATGGATATGTCATCTTTCTTTACCGCTTATAGAACTCCATTGTATAAATGTACCATATTTTTATTATCCACTAGTCAGATAAGGGGCATTTGGGTTTGCTCCAGATCTTTGATATTGTGAAGAAAGCAGCAATAAATATAGATGTGGATGTATCTTTGCTGTAAGATGAGTCTTGTGGGTATAAATCCAGGAGTGGTATGGCTGGGTCAAGTGGTAGGCTGAGTCTTTTAAGGGTTCTCCATAATGCTTTCCACAGTGGTAGTAATAGTTTACATTCCTACAAGCAGTGGATGTGTGTTCACCTTTCCCACAACCTGTCCAGCATTTGGTGTCTTTGGTTTTCTTGCACTTAGCCAGTCTTATTGAAGGGAGATGATATCTAAGAGTGGTTTTAATTTCCATTTCCTTAATTATTAGTGGTGTTAAAAACTTTTCAAGATGTTTCTCAGCCATCTTTACTTCCTCACTGGTGAAGTCTCTGTTCAGCCCTTTACTCCATCTTTTGTGTGAGTCCATTGATTTCTTATTTTATCACCCTGTGGTGGTTTGTATGAGTGTCCCCCAAAGGCTGTAAGTATTCAGATATTTGTCTCCATTTGGTGGTGCTTTTTTTGGAGGTCTTATAAGGTGTGGCCATGCTGGGGGAAGTGTGTCACTGGGGGAAGGCTTAGTGAGTTTTAACAAGCCTCTGTGGTCTACAGTTGCCCTCTTTGCTTCCTGTGCTCATTGCAAGATGTGACCCTCGGTTTGCTGCTCCAGATCCAGCTGCCACGCCTCCCGCCATAATGGACTAATTCCCTGGAACCGCCAATCATAAGCTCAAATAAACTCTTCCTTTTATAAGTTCCTTTGGTCATGATGTTTTATCACAGCAACAGAAAAGTGACTAATACAGTTATTGGTACCAGAGAGTGGGCTGTTGGCTGTGAAGAACCTGACCATGTGTATGTTTGGAGAAGTGTGGAAGACTTTGGAACTTTGGGCTGGAAAGGCTGTTGACTATTGTAAGCAGAGCTTAAAGGGCCATTCTAGTGGAGGCCTGGAAGAAAGCATGGCTGCAAAAGATGTGGTTCCAGGGGAAAATAAAGCCTTAGGCAGCAACCAGGATATTTTGATAAAGAGTCTGGCAGCAGTTTGCCCACAGTCCAGAATGTGCACTTGCCCAGGCTCAAGGATATTGAAGTCTAGCACATAAAGCCCATTACTAGAGGTAGAAATACAGGCAATATACCATTAAGGCAACAACCATCAATTACAGTTAAGGACTTTCTGTAACAATCAAATGGATAATCTAATATTGTAACAACTCAAGTATTACTAAGCAAAGTGCATTTCTATGATATTCAGTGTTGCTACTCAGTTTTCTAACTTTAAACAGCCTATGATAACTGGCAGCAAAGAAGGTCTTTGTAATAGACTGCCTCTGCTTGAGAACCTATGTTGTAATTATTGCATCCTGCTAATATACTATCTAAACATTAAAGATATTCCTAAAATATTTGATGGTAGACTATGATTAAGACATTACACTAACAAAGAAAAACTTATACAGAAGGAAACCCTTACTGATATGCTTCTGCTTTAAATATTGTGCCCCCAAATAAAGTCCAGTAAGCACACTTCCTGTCTTGATCCCCCTGCATTGGCCTCCATGATACTGCAGAGGTGACCCAGCAATGGCAGTCCATATTCTGAGGAGGCTGAATTTCCATTAGCTGCTTAGTTCACAAGCTGAGTGTCTCAGCAGTCCTCAGTCCAAATTGGAAGACTAAAAATTTAAAAAGCTATATCTCATGTCTTTGAGGAGTGCCTAAAGCAGTGGCATCTACAGAACATATGAGCCTGCCTATGAGAATTGTAGACAGGCCAAACAACAGTGCTCTCTTTTTTTCCTTTCTCTCTTTTTACTAAGATCTCAAGTTTTGTGTCTGAATTACAGTTTCTCTGGTCTTATTTTTATTTCTGGTTGTATTTTCCTTCTGGATACTTAAGGCCATACAGATAGCCCAGATTAACCAAGGTTTTGTTTTGTTGAGGTCAGTCGAGGATCTGGTCCTCAGGGGTCTCTCAGATTTTCTTTTTTGGGGGGAGGGTGGGAACCCGTTGTTTCTTTCAGCTCCTCATCCACCAGTTTTATATATGAGGACAATATCAGGTCTTGCTAGACCAGGCTTCCTTTTCTGAAGGATGATCAGACTTTCCCCTTTATAGACTGGACACTGGCTAAAGTCCAATTAGTGGCTCTCCAAAGACCTCCCTGAACAGGAAAAATGGTGACCCAACTCTGTAGGATTTTAAAAGAGATGCCCCCACGTATAATGCCTTAAGACTTGATTGACCTCTGAGGGCAAGGAACAAATTTTTCCCCAGGTCCCTCGGCCAAATTGGTAGGGACTTCAGAAATGGTCGTTAAGCACCCAGAAAGTCTAAGTTGCACCAGCCTGTTACATTGCACCTATATATTAACATTGTATTCTTTGGAAACAACTGTATGCTTTTTCCATTGGATATTTCTTGATTTGTATTTTTCCATTTTAATTCCATATTACTCTAAAAGATGCACACACATCCTCCATCATATACTAAAAGTCCAAGATCTGAAAATATGTGTTAGGTCAGCTCTAGAATCTGTGCAGGGATTCCCAATTCAAGAGCACAGTTGTCTTTAGATCATGAGGAATATAATATTAACATGCTCATTTTGTCTTACACCTAGGTACTTGGTACTAGCATCCACAGATGAGGGATACCATTCGTCTTTTGTTTTTCTGGGACTGTGTTAATTCATTTAGCATAATGGCTTCAAGTTCCATCCATTTACCTATGAAGTTCATGATACCATCTTTCTTTTTATTTGCTTATTTATTTATTTTTATAATGTTTTTATTGATGTTTTGTGTATTTCAGACATCATTTCTCAGTTCACTTTAGACATATTCCCCTTTCTCTTCCATCCACCCCACCCCAGATCATGCTCTCTATACCATAAGTATCCTGCATCTTTCTCTCAGTCTTTTCTTTTATGTTTAGGAATCCACCATTTCCTCCTTTAATTTTATATTACTCTAAAATGTGCGTACATACTTTCCACTCATATACAGTAATTGCAGAGTCTGAAAGCAAGTGGTGGATCGATTCCAGAGCCTATTAAGAGATAACATTATAACAACATAGTTGCTTTTAGATAAACAGAAATATAAAAATAACGATGTTCAGCTTGCCTTTCATCTGGGGATTTGGTCTTAATATCCACAAATGAGGGCGACCATTTGCTGCTTGTTTTCCTGTGACTGTTACTTCACTTAGCATAATGGATATGTCATCTTTCTTTACCGCTTATAGAACTCCATTGTATAAATGTACCATATTTTTATTATCCACTAGTCAGATAAGGGGCATTTGGGTTTGCTCCAGATCTTTGATATTGTGAAGAAAGCAGCAATAAATATAGATGTGGATGTATCTTTGCTGTAAGATGAGTCTTGTGGGTATAAATCCAGGAGTGGTATGGCTGGGTCAAGTGGTAGGCTGAGTCTTTTAAGGGTTCTCCATAATGCTTTCCACAGTGGTAGTAATAGTTTACATTCCTACAAGCAGTGGATGTGTGTTCACCTTTCCCACAACCTGTCCAGCATTTGGTGTCTTTGGTTTTCTTGCACTTAGCCAGTCTTATTGAAGGGAGATGATATCTAAGAGTGGTTTTAATTTCCATTTCCTTAATTATTAGTGGTGTTAAACACTTTTCAAGATGTTTCTCAGCCATCTTTACTTCCTCACTGGTGAAGTCTCTGTTCAGCCCTTTACTCCATCTTTTGTGTGAGTCCATTGATTTCTTATTTTATCACCCTGTGGTGGTTTGTATGAGTGTCCCCCAAAGGCTGTAAGTATTCAGATATTTGTCTCCATTTGGTGGTGCTTTTTTTGGAGGTCTTATAAGGTGTGGCCATGCTGGGGGAAGTGTGTCACTGGGGGAAGGCTTAGTGAGTTTTAACAAGCCTCTGTGGTCTACAGTTGCCCTCTTTGCTTCCTGTGCTCATTGCAAGATGTGACCCTCGGTTTGCTGCTCCAGATCCAGCTGCCACGCCTCCCGCCATAATGGACTAATTCCCTGGAACCGCCAATCGTAAGCTCAAATAAACTCTTCCTTTTATAAGTTCCTTTGGTCATGATGTTTTATCACAGCAACAGAAAAGTGACTAATACAGTTATTGGTACCAGAGAGTGGGCTGTTGGCTGTGAAGAACCTGACCATGTGTATGTTTGGAGAAGTGTGGAAGACTTTGGAACTTTGGGCTGGAAAGGCTGTTGACTATTGTAAGCAGAGCTTAAAGGGCCATTCTAGTGGAGGCCTGGAAGAAAGCATGGCTGCAAAAGATGTGGTTCCAGGGGAAAATAAAGACTTAGGCAGCAACTGGGATATTTTGATAAAGAGTCTGGCAGCAGTTTGCCCACAGCCCAAATGCTTGCCTGATGCTAAGTTGAAAAGCAATGGACTGATGTCTTTGGCGGAGGATATTTCAAGACAGCCTAATGTAGAAATGGTGGCGTGGCTTTTAATGGTGAATATTGTGCAGATCTACAGTGAAGAAGAGCAGATGGGGCAGAAAGAAATGCAGAATGTACAGTTTGGATCTGAAAACTGCACTAGGAAGATTAAAGGTGTGGCCAAGGCATGTGAAGGAGAGGCTCCCTTTCATAAGGAGACTAAAGTGATTAAGGAGAGGCCTGGAGATTTACAAGTAAACAAAAGAATCAGTACCTTCAGGGCAAGACCACACCCAGCTAATCCTCCAGCAAGTCCAGGGCAGAGAAAAATTGCAAATGTGGTTAAAGTAGGAGAGAGTCCATCCCGAACTTGCAGCCAGATTCGGCAATTTCATTCACGTGGTGCTGGCTTTAGAGGCATGAAGTTCGCAAGAGTGAAGGGGTCATCAGTTCTTCCTCCACGGTTTCAGAGAGCCAAAGAGGCCAGGCAGAGTACAGCAGGGGTGTCCCTGAATAAAGAAGGCCCTGATAGGCCATTGCGTGAAGCTGTGAGTGTGAAGCCTGGTTGGCAGCGGAGACCCCAAGAAGACTTTCGAGATGCCAGACCTGTGAGATATTTGCCAAGGAGAGCTGCATACAGGGAGTGGTACCGGCCTAAGAAAGAGATGTATGTTGCAAGCAAAGCTGGAAGAGCTGAGCCATCTAAGCCCTTTGGAAGTCAAGTCCCAGAAGTTGCATGTGGAGCTACTGGACTTGGCGTTTGCCCTGCTGGTTTTCGGTCTTGTTTTGGTCCAGTATTTCCTCACTATGCCTCTATTCCTCCCTTTTGGAATGGGAATGTGTATTCGGTTCCACTGTACATTGGGAGTATGTAATTTGTCTTTTGATTTTACAGGAGCTTACAGTTTAAGAGATTGGCCTGAGTCTCAGAGGAGACTTTGGACTGTGGACTTTTGAATGGCATTGAGACTGGTAAAGACTGTGGGGACTTTTAAGGTTGGACTAAATGCATTTTGCATTTTATATGGTCAGGAGCCTATGGGGGCCAGGGAGTGGAATGTGGTGGTTTGCATGAGTGTCCCCCATAGGCTCTAAGTATTCAGACATTTGTCTCCAGTTGGTGGCGCTGTTTTTGGAGGTCTTAGAAGGTGTGGCCATGCTGGGGGAAGTGTGTCACTGGGGGCAGGCTTAGTGAGTTTTAACAAGCCTCTGTGGTCTACAGTTGCCCTCTTTGCTTCCTGTGCTCATTGCGAGATGTGACCCTCGGTTTGCTACTCCAGATCCAGCCGCCACACCTCCCACCACAATGGACTAATTCCCTGGAACCGCCAATCGTAAGCTCAAATAAACTCTTCCTTTTATAAGTTCCTTTGGTCATGGTGTTTTATCACAGCAACAGAAAAGTGACTAATACACATCCCAAGGAATATTATCCAAAATTGATCACATACTGGGACACAGAAAAAAAACTCGACAAATATAAATCATGGAAATAATTTCATGCATTCTATCAGACCAAAGTGCAATAAAGCTCAGTATCAACATCAGGATAAGCCCTAATATCTACAGGAACACATGGAGACTAAAAAACATACTCATGAATAATGAATGGGTCAAGGAAGAAATGAAGAAAATAAAAGCATTCCTGGAACTAAATGACAATGACAGTACAACACAACAAACCTATGGAATACTATAATAGCAGATCTAAGAGGCAAGTTTATAGCCCTGGATGCCTACATTAAAACAACAAACAAACAAACAAAAAACAGCAAAAATAAATGAGCTAACACTGCAGCTAAAAGCACTTGAAAGATGAGGAGCTGGAGAGTTGGCCTAGTGGTTAAGAGCACCGACTGCTCTTGCAGTGGACCAGGGTTAGTTTCCCAGAACCCACGTGGTGGCTGAGAACCATCTGTTACTCCAATTCAAGGAGAATTCCAGTTCCAGGGGAATTCAACGCCCTCTTCTGACCTCCACGGCATTGTACAGGTGCACAAACCTACATGCAGACAATATATTCATACACATGAATAAATAAATAAAATAAAAAATAAAAATAAATAAAAAGTTGGCTTTCATTTAAAAAACATCAGTAAATATCATAAAACATATAAATGTACAGAAAGACAAAAACCAAACTATCACTTCAAGTGATGCAGAAAAAGCATTTGACAAAATTCTGCATCCCTTCATGCTTAAAGTTCTAGAAGTAATTGGATTGGAGAGATAATTCCTCAATGTAATCAAAGCCATATACAAGAAACTCACAGCCAACATCATCCTAAATGGAGAAAAGTTAGAAGCATTCCCCTTAAAGTTAGTAATTCAGTAAGGCTGCCCCCTGTCACCACTCCTCTTCAATACAGTGCTTGAATTACTTGCTAGGGCAATGAGGCAAGAAAAGGAAATTAAAGGAGTACTAATTGAAAAAGAGGAAGTCAGCCTATCCCTTTTAGCAGAAGATATGATAGCTTACATAAGGGATGCTAAAAACACCACCAGAAAACTCATAGAAATGATTAAGGGTTTTAGTAAAGTATAGGGATACAAAATTAACCTAGAAAAATTCGTAACTTTTCTTTACACCAAAACAAGCAACTGACAAAGGAATACAAGGAGACCATCCCACTCACAAAGGTCTCAGAAACAATAAAATACTTAGGAATAAACCTAACCAAAGACACCAAAGATCTCTACAACAAAAATTTTAAACCCCTGAAGAAGGAGATTGAAGAAGATATCAGAAGATAGAAAGACCTCCCATGTTTGTGGATTGGAAAAATTAATATAGTAAAAATGCCCACTCTACCTAAATTAATATACTGATTCAAGGCAATCCCAAGTAAAACCCCCAAGAGTTTCTTCACAGGCTTGAAAATAAAAGAAAAAGAAATCCTGACATTTGTATGGAAAAACAAAAGACCCCAAATAGCCAAAGCAACCCTGTATGAAAAGAACAATACAGGGGGACTTAAAACTACTCTACAGGGCTATAGTCATAAAAACAGCCTGGTACTGGCACATAAACAGACCTATAGACAAATGGAACAAAACTGAAGATAGAAACTTAAGCACATACAATTTCAGCTACCTCATATTTGACAAGAGGGCCAAAAATACTCAATGGAGAAAAGGCAGCATCTTCAGCAAATGGTATTGCCATAACTGGATCACCACTTGTACAAGAACTAAACTAAATGCCTGCTTCTAACCCTCTACAAAAGTCAACTCCAAATGTAGCAAAGATCTCACCATGAAACCTAAAACTCTAAAGGTGATAGAAGAGAAAGGTGGCAGCAGCCTACAAGACATAGGCATAAGAAAAGACTTTCTAAATCAGACAGCAGCTGCACAGGAAATAAGGTCGACAATTGACAAGTGGGACCTCACTAAACTCAAAAGCTTCTGTGAAAGAAACAATCAGGGAAGTGAAGAGAAAACCCACAAAGTGGGGGGAAACCTTCACCAGTGATACATCTGGCAGAACACTACCTTCCAGAATATAGAAACTCCTCAAAAAACAAAGAAGTAAGAAAACAAATGACTCACTCAAAAGACTGATTAAAGAGCTGAACAGGGACTTCACAAGTAAAGTAACAGAGATACCTGAGAAAAATCTTAAAAAGTGTTCAACATCTCTAATAATTAAGGAAATGCTAATTAAAACCATTTTAACATATCATCTCATGCCAATAATGCTGGCTAGGATCAAGAAAACAAATGATACCAAATGCTGGAGTCGTTGTGGGGAAAGGGGAACACTCATCCACTGCTGGAGGGAATGTAAAATTGTGGAAAGTAGTTTAGTGTGAAAAAAACCCTAAAAGTCTCAAAATGAGCCTACCACCTGAGCCAGCCATACCACTCCTGGGTATATACTCACAAGACTCATCCTTCTGCAGAGATACATGAATACCCATGTTTATTGCAGCTCTCTTCACAATAGCAAAGAGCTGGCACCAACCCAAGTACCCCTCAACTGAGGAGTGGATAGTAAAAATATGTTACATCTACACAATGGTAAAGAAAGATGACATGATATTTGTAGGTAAATGGATGGAACTAGAAGATATTATGTTAGGTGAAGTAATACAGTCCCAGAAAAACAAAGATAAATTGTATCCCTCACCTGTGTATGCTAAAACCAAGTACCTAGTTGTAAGGCAAACTGAGCAATGTTAATGTTATATTCCTCATGATCTGAATAAAACTGTGCGCTCAAATTGTAAATCCCTAGACAGGTTCTAGAATTAACCTACCATTCAGACATTGGAATGTTGTTATATGTTTGGTGGATATGTACGCATATTTTAGAGTAATATAATATCAAAATGGAAAAATGTGAGCCATGAAATATGATATGGAAATAACATACAGTTTGTTTTCAGATGACATAATTTTAGTATAGTTTTGACATATCAGGCTTGTGTAAATTAGCCTTTCTGGGTGCTTAACAACCATACTTAACGCCCATACCAATTTGGCTGAGGGACCTGAGCAATAACTTTGTTCCTTGCCTTCAGAGGTCAACTAAGTCCCAGGGGACGGTGCATGGGGGCATCTCTTGAAATATCATGCAAATGTGAGTCACCACTCTTCCTGTGCAGGGAGGTCTTGGTGATCCACTAATGTGACTTCAGCCAGTGTCCAGTGTATAAAGAGGAAAGTCTGTTCACTCTTCAGAAAGGGAAACGTAAGGGCTCTAGATGAGGCTCAGCAGTTAAGAGCACCAACTGCTCTTGCAGAGGACCCAGGTTTGATTCCCAGCACCCACATGGCAGCTCATTACTTTCTTTAACTCCAGTTCCAAGGGAATCCCATGCCCTCTTCTAACCTTTGTGGCATTGCACAACATGGGTGCACCAACCTACATGCATACAGTACATTCATACACAAAAATACAAAAAAATAAAGAGTAAAAAAAGCGAAGCCTTGTCCAGCAAACCGTGACTTTGTTCTCGAGTAGATGGACCTGGTAAATTAAAAGTCAAAAAGAGCCAGGGGATCCCTTCCCCCAATGCCCGCCCCAAATACCTGAGTGACCCCTGTGAGACAGTTCCTCAACTGACTTTGAGAAAACAAAAACCTTGGTTAATCTGGGCTGTGTGACCTTTAGCATCCAAAAGGAAAGTATAACTAGAAATAAATAATCATTAAGGCCCGTGAACGTGTACCTCAGGTATAACAATTGAGATCTTTGTAAAAAGATAAAAAGAAAAAAAATCAATAAAGACAGAGAAACTTAGGGCTAAAAAACACACAGGTTTGCTGAGTCAACTTGAGTTCACAGATGGAGCAGGCCTGGGAGGTATGGTGGACAGGGAATGACAGGTTTGGGAAACTCATGTATGTGGGGAATCTGACACGTCTGCTAGAACTCAAAGACCTTGGGGGTTGGAGATCTATGATCTAAGCAGGCTAGAGAGCTTGGGAAGCACAGAAGGAATTCTTGAGTTAGGGAAATCATGGTTTTGTGGAAACTGGCAGGTCAGGCAGTTCATAGACCTCACAGTTGAGCATGACTGGGAACAGAGCAGGTAGAGAAGAAATCAGAATGTATCTTATAATTTTAAAAAGTCGTATAGTGTCAAATGTATTTTATTCATATTGTATTATGAAATCTTATATTTCCATAATATTATTATTAAATTTATTTCCTATTCCTAGGCTATGAGGATAAAAGTTGTGCTTGGAATATACTGTCCTTTTATTAAATAGCTATGTAAAAATGGCTACTTAATATTTCAGTAAAAGTAGCATACATTTATGTAAAATATACAGTATTTCTGAAAGCATCAGTCAAGTTATGGACCACAATACCTCAAACGTCTACCATTACAGTGGGTAGATATAGCACACCCATGCCTTTACAACCTATGTGTTATTCACAAGAAAAAGTACTTTGATTCTGAACTTGAGCTTATGACATACATTAATGAAAACTAGGATAGATTGCACCCTAGATAGCTGGCAGACACACCAGAATCTGAAAGATATGAGCATGTTCTGGAGGCATTAAATGATTACAAGACCATGTTTATGTCTGGAAAAGAAATAAAGAAAAAGAAGCATTTGTTTGGGTTGAGCCTTTAAATTGATCTGTGACTAAAGAAAAAATATATATACAATATTTTACATGTTGGGCTTATTTTAAAACTCAAGTTTTCTGCTGGAATATTGAAAGCAAACTGAACTCATGAGAAATTCAGGATTAATTGCTGCCTTTCACACATGTCATAGTTATAGTACTAATGAAATCAAAGCAAAAGTGGTTAACTGAAGTAAACCTTAACAACATTTAGCCATACAAAATTCCAGCATATATTCATAGATGATGACCAATACACACCCCTTCCTAAGGACCTATCAGTTGGCAGTTATCAGTTTCTTAGTGAAAGAATAAATAATTCCTTCATAGATATTACCATTAATGTTTCCCAGGCTTCACTGGATGGGCCACACCCATGTACACATGGGCAGCACTAACTAGACACAGAGGGTTATAAAAAGAAAAAGATACAAAATTGGTTTGGAGACACTTTTGAGGAGATATGGGAAGAGCTTGAAGAGAAATATGGAGATGCATGATCATATTTCATTGTATATCTGTGTGAAATTTTCAATAATAAAGAAAGTGGCCCACTCTCTTAATACTCAGACTTCCCTGAGTCATAGGGTTAATATCCTATCCCAAATCAGCATATAAATCACCTTGGTACAGTGAGTTAATCCCTGTCATCTTAGTTCCCAGGCCAGCTTGCATCTACCAGGATCCTCCCCTGCCCCAGATTTGCAGCTTGCTTGGATTTCTTTTCCAGAGACTCCCTGGTACCCTGACATCTTATCAATCAAACAATCCTGGTTGTTCCTCATTTCCTAAGATGTGCATCGGATCTTTCGCAGTAGTATAAGAACATTAAATTTCAATTACATTTTGATTATTTATTCAGGAAGGCTCTGTTGAATAATTACATTCATCCAAGAAGATTCTGTCAATTCAGTTTGTTTTTAATT
>VZQC01007904.1:592002-704457 GCA_009823505.1 Rhizomys pruinosus
AGACCTCTAGCTCAGTTAACCAAAGAGAGAGAGAGAGAGAGAGAGAGAGAGAGAGAGAGAGAGAGAGAGAGAGAGAGAAACTCCAAATAATAGTATTTGTGATGAAAGGGGAAACAAAGAAAAGATGCAATCAAACTGGAGTACTTAAAAAACATATACTCCAGGCTGGAGAGATGGCCTAGCGGTTAAGAGCACTGACCGCTCTTACAGAGGACCCAGGTTCGATCCCCAGCATCCACATGGCGGCCGAGAACCATCTGAAACTTCAATTCCAGGAGAACTCCAGTTCCGGGGAATCTGATGCCCTTCTCTGACCTCCGCGGCATTGCACGGCATGGGTGCACAAACTTGCATGCAGACAGTACATTCAGACACATACAGAAATTTAAAAAAATTAAAAAAACATATACTCCACTAAAACCTAAGAGAAATGGATGAATATCTGAAATCCTGGGAACCAAGAAAGCTTAACAAAGAAGAGATTGACAGTTTAAACAGACTCATAATATTTGAGGCAATTGGGTGCTAGAGAGATGGCCTAGTGTTTAAGAGCACCAACTGCTCACGCAGAGGACCCAGGTTTGATCCCCAGCACCCACATGGTGGCTGAGAACGATCTTTGACTTGATTCCAGGGGAATCTGACTCCCTCTTCTGACCTCCGCAGGTGCACAAACCTGCATGTAGACAGTACACTCATATATATACAAAATAAGAAAAGAAATTTAAAAAATATTTGAGGAAATTGAAGATGTAATGAAAAACCTCCTAACTGAAAAAAGCCCTCGTCCAGATGCTTTCAAGGCAGAATTCTATAAAACATTTAAAGAGTTCTACAACCGTTGCTACTCCAGCTGTTCACAAGCATACAAACGGAATTCTCCCAGACTCCTTCTATGAAGCCAAACATCACTCTAATACCAAAACCAGGCAAAGATAAAAGCAAAAAAAGAAAGTTATAAACCCATCTCACTAGTGAACAGTGATGCAAAAATTCTCAAATAATAGTTGCAAATCATATACAGACACGCATCAAAAAGATCACCACCATGATCAAGTTGGATCAATACAAGAGATGAAGGGATGGTTTAACATACATAAATCAACAAATATCATAAAACACATAAAAGGACTTAAAGACAAAAACCACATGATCAAATCACTTGATGCAGAGAAAGCCTTTGACAAGATCCAGCATCCCCTCATGTTTAAAATCCTAGAGGGAATTAGGACTGAAAGGAGAATTTCTGAACATGATCAAAGCCATATATAGCAAACCCACTACCAACATCATCCTAAATGGAGACACATTGCAACCATTTCCCTTAAGCTTGGGAACCCAGCAAGGCTGCCCCTTATTGCCACTCCACTTCAACATAGTGCTTGAAAAACTTGCTAGGGCAATAAGACAAGAAAAGGAAATTAGAGTAGTACTAATTGGAAAGGAAGAAGTTAAGCTATCCCTTTTTGCAGATGATATGATAGTTTACCTAAGGAATGCTAAAAACTCCACCAGAAAACTTCTAGAAATGATTAAGAGTTATAGTAAAGTTGGGGGGCTACGAAATTAACATAGAAATATCAGTAGCCTTTCTTTACCCCAACAATAAACAAGTGGAAAAGGAATATAACAAGTCCTTTGCACTCACAATAGCCACAAAAAATAATAAGATACCAGAGAACAAACCTACCCAAAGATACCAAAGACCTCTACGACAAAAAGTTTAAACCCCTGAAGAAGGAGATTGAAAATGCATCAAAAGATGGAAAGACCTCCCATGCTCATGGATTGGGAAAATTAATATAGTAAAAATGTCCATTTTACCCAAATTGAAATATGGATAGAGCACAATCCCAATCGAAATCCCTATGAGCTTCTTCACAGACTTGGGAAAAAATCCTTAAATTAATATGGAAAAACAAAAGACCCAAAATAGCTAAAACAACCATGAGCAAAAAACAAAATACGGGGGGGGGGGATGGCACTACCTCACTTCAAACTATATTACAGTGCCATAGTCACAAAGACAGCCCTGTTCAGGCACAAATACAGACCCATTGACCAATGGAACAAAATTAAAGATCCAACTTGAGCTCATACAATTACAGCCAACTCATATTTGACAAAGGAGCAAAAAACCTCATTGGAGGAAGGCTAGCTTCTTCAGCAATGTTAAAATTGGATCATCATTTATAGAAGAACAAAGTTAAACTCCTACTTCTCACCCTGTACAAAAGTAAACTCCAAGTGGATCAAAAATCTCAATGCAAAGCCTGAAACTCTGAAGATGATAGAAGAAAAAGTTGGCAACAACCAACAAGGTGCACAGGAAATAACGTCAACAGTCAACAAATGGGACCTTATCAAACTCAAAAAGATTCTGTACAGTGAAAGAAACAATCAAGGAAGTGAAGAGAAAACCCACAGAGTGGGAGGAAATCTGTACCAGTGATACCTCTGACAGAGCAGTAACATCAAGAATATATAAACTACTCCAAAAAAACAAAGAAGAAAAGAAATAACCTACTCAAAAGATGGAGTAAAGCATTGAACAAAGACTTCACCAGTGAGGAATTAAAGATGGGTGAAAACATCTTAAAACATGTTCACCATCATTAATAATTAAGGAAATGCAAATTAAAACCACTGTAAGATATCATCCCACTCCAATAAGACTGGGTAAGATCATGAAAACAAATGACACCAGATGCTGGAGAGGTTGTGGGGAACACTCATTCACTGCTGGTGGGAATGTAAACTTGTACAACCACTATGGAAAGCAGTGTGGAGAACCCTTAAAATACTCAGAATAAGCCTACCACCTGACCCAGTCATACTACTCCTTGGTATATGCCCACAAGACTCATCCTACCACAAAGATACATGCACATCCATGTTTATTGCAGCTCTCTCCACAATAGCAAAGAGCTGGAATGAACACAAATACCCCTCAACAGAGGAGTGGACAACAAAAATGTGGTACATCTACACAATGGAGTACTATTGATTGGTAAAGAAATATGACATCATAAACTTTGCAGGTAAATGGATAAAGCTCAAAGCCATTATGCTAAGTGAAGTTACATAGTCCCAGAAAAATAAAAGGCGTTTCCCAAAAATAAAATGTTTTCCTCATTTGTGAATGCTAACTCCAAATCCCCAGATAAAAGGCAAGTTGAACAACAGTATTTTTATATTTCTGTTTATCTGAAAGCAAATATGGTGTTATAATGTAAATCTCTTAATGGGCTCTAGAATCCACCCACCACTTATTCAGACTCTGTGATTACTCTATATGGGTGGAGAGTATGTATCTGTATTTTAGAGTAATATATAATTAATGGAGGAAAATGTGAATTCCTAAGCAAAAAAAAAGACTAAGAGAAAGATGGAAAGATGCACAACAGTTATGGCAGAATGTATGATCTGGGGTGGGGTGGGAGGAAGGGAAAAGGGAATATGCCTAAACTGAATTGAAAAATGATGTCTGAAATACACAAAACATTAATAAAAGGACCAAAAATATTGAGAGATGTATATTACCTCCCAGTAAAAAAAAAATCAATCTATGAAAATCAGTAACCTTTCTCTATGCCAATAGCAAGCAATTGGAGAAAGAGTACAAAGAAACTCTCCCACTCACAATATAGGTTCAAGGCATTCTCAATCACAGAAAAAGCATGACATTGTTCAAAGAATTGGAAAGTACCATAATAAAATTCATATGAAAACACAAATACCCTGAATAGGCAAAGTAAATTTGAAGAGAAAATGCAATGGTGGGATGATGACAAGAGCAGATTTTGAACTACATTACAGAGCTCCAATCATAAAAAGCATCATGGCACTGGCACAATAATATGGATGTAGATTAGTGGAACAGAATTAAAGACCCAAATATGAGTACATGCAATTTTCGCCAACTTATATTTGATAGGGTGACAAAAACACTTATTGGAGAAAGGACAACATCTTTATAAATGGTGTTGCTGGGGGCTGGAGAGATTGCCTAGTGGTTAAGAGCACAGACTGCTCTTGCAGAGGACCCACATGGCAGCTGAGAACAGTTGGTAACTCCAATTCCAGGAGAACTCCAGTTCCAGGGGAATCTGACACCCTCTTCTGACCTCCGTGGCTTTGCACAACACGGGTGCACAATCCTACATGCAGACAGTACATTCATAGACATAAATAAATAAATAAAAATTAAAAAAATAAATGGTGTTGCCAAAACTGGGTCTCCACCTGTAGAAGAGTGAAACTAAGTGTCTAGTTTTACCTTCTACAAAAGTCAACTGGAAATGCATCAAAGACTTCAACGTGAAATCTGAAACTCTGAAACTTATAGAAGAAACTATTGGCTGTAACCTACAAGATATAACTTTTAGAAATGACTTTCTAAATCAGATATCAGTAACTCAAGAATTAGTTAATCAGAAAGTGGAATCATATTAAAATAAAAGGCTTCTGTACAACCAAAGAAACAACCAAAAGAGTGTGGAGAAAATGCACAGACTGGGAGAAAAATCTTCATCAGTGAGATATTAGACAATTGTTTAATATCCAGAACATATAAAGACCTCAAAAACAAAGAATCAAAAAAATCAAGTGACCCAATTAAAAGATGAGTTAAAGATCAGGACAGAAAGTTCCCAAAAGAAGAGAGAAAAGTGGCTCTAAAACATCTTAAATCATGTTAAACTTCACTAGTAATTAGGGAAGAAGAAATTAAAATGATTTTAAGATTTTATTTTCTTCCAGTAAGACTGACTAATATCAAGAAAACCAAATGATACCCAATGTTGAAGAGGATATGGGGAAAGGGAAATGTTCATTCCCTGCTAGTGAGATTGCAAAGTCATGCATTTCCTATGGAAAATAGTGTAAAGAACTCTTAATAGTGTAAAAATTGAACTACCATTTGAATTAATTATACCACACATAGACATATACCCAAAAGGCTCATTCCATTGCAGAGATACATGTACATCCACATTTGTTGCTGGTCTTTTCACAATAGCTAGGAGATGGAAGCCAAGTAAGTGACTCTTAAGAGCCAATTTGATAAGGAAAATGTGGTACATTTACACAATGGAGTGCTATTCAGCTGGAACCTACAGCAATGGTGTCAGTACGCAAAGGGACTTAAGCACAGAATTGCAGAAATGAGCAATAACACTCACATTTAGTAGGATTATTTGCATCTAATTACCATGGCATGAGGAAGAGTTAATCTTACAGAGAATTAGTTAGTCTACGTAGGCTGACTGTACCCAAGATTGAACTTGCACTCTGGATGGAGTGGGGACAGTGACTTGACAGGATAGGCCTTAACACAAATGATAGAATGTATGAATTTCAGGGATGGTGGGTTATAGGAGCATGCTATTGGGGAAGGGTGTACAATAATGATTAAGAATGATTGATGGTCCCCCACCACCACTCCTCTTCAATATAGTGCTTGAAATACTTGCTAGATCAATAAGGCAAGAAAAGGAAATTAAAGAGGGGTACTAATTGGAAAAGAGGAAGTTAAGCTATCACTGTTTGCTGATGATTGATTTTTTTACTTAAAGGATGCTAAAAACTCCACCAGAAAACTCTTAAAAACGATTAAGAGCTTGAGCAAAGTGGCAGGATATAAAATTAACCTAAAAAAATCAGTGTCCTTTCTTTACAACAACAACAAGCAACTGGAGAAGGAATTCAAGGAGACCTTCCCACTCACAATTGCCTCAAAAACAAGAAAATACCTAGGAACAAACCTAACCAAAGACACCAAAGATCTCTACAACAAAAAAATTGAACCCTTAAAGAAAGAAATTGAAGGAGACATCAGGAGATGGAAAAACTCCCATGCTCATGGATTGGGAAAATTAACATTGTAAAAATGTCCATTCTACCCAAACTCTTGTATAGATTTAATGCAATCCCAATTAAAATCCCCAAGATTCTTCGCAGGCTTGGGAAAAAAAGCCCTTAAATTCATTTGGAAAAACAAAAGAACCCAAATGGCCAAAACAACCCTGAGTGAAAAGAGAAATGCAGGGGAGATCTCTATACCAGACTTCAAACTATACTACAGGGCTACAGACATAAAAACAGCCTGGTACTAGCAAAAAGCAGACCCGTTGACCAATGGAACAAAACCGAAGATCCAAACTTGAGCACATATAATTTCAACCACCTCTTAGTTGACAAGGGGCCCAAGAAGACACAGTGGAGGAAAGACAGCATCTTCAGCAAGTGGCGTTGGCCAAACTGGATCACCACTTGTAGAAGAATGAAATGAAACCCTTATCTCTCGCCCTGTACAAAAGTCAACTCCAGATGGATTGAAGACCTCAACATGAAACCCCAAACTCTGAAGGCAATAGAAGAAAAAGTTGGCAGCAGACTACAAGACATAGGCATAGGAAAAGACTTCCTAAATCAGACAACAGCTGCGCAAGAATTAAGGTCGACAATTGACAAATGAGACCTCGTTAAACTCAAAAGCTTCTGTACATCAAAAGAAACAAGGAAGTGAAGAGAAATCCTACAGAGTGGGAGGAAACCTTGGCAGAAACATCTGACAAAGCATTGATTTCCAGAATATATAAACTACTCAAAAAACAAAGAAGAAAGAAAACAAATGACCCACTCAATACATGGAGCAAAGAGCTGAACAGAGACTTCACAAGTGAGGAATTAGAAATGGCTGAGAAACACCTTAACGTTCAACATCACTAATCACTAAGGAAATGCAAATCAAAACCAATTTAAGATATCATCTTACTCCAATAAGACTGGCTAGGATCAAGAAAACAAATGATACCAAGTGCTGGAGGGGTTGTGGGGAAAGGGGAACACTCATCCACCACTGGTGGACATGTAAACTCGTACAGCCACTATGGAAAGCAGTGTGGAGAACCCTCTGAAGACTTGAAATGAACTTGCCACCCAACCCAGCCATACCACTCCTAGGCATGTACCCTCAAGACTCACCCCACCACAGAGATACATGCACAGCCACGTTTATTTCAGCTCTCTTCACAATAGCAGGAGCTAGAAACAACCCAAATGCCCATCAACTGATGAGTGGATAGAGAAAATGTGGTACATCTATGCAATGGAGTTCTATGCAGCAGAAAAGAAAGATGACATCATGAGCTTTGCAGAAAAACTTGCTGGAGCTAGAAGACATTCTGCTGAGTGAAGTAGTACACACAAGTCCTGCAGAAATACAAACGATAATGGTATCACTACTTGTGGTGCTCAGTGCCAATTACCTAGTTTGTAAGTTTCTTGTGCACAGCTCCTTGAGCTTTTGTCCAGCACTTGGGAGTAATGCATATTGGAATTAAAAGTAAAATAACAAAACAAACAATAAAAAACTACAAAAAAATAAAAAAAAGTGTATTAAAAAAAAACAAAGAAAGAATAACCTGCTCAAAACAGTCAACTTCCACATGGAAGAACTAATGAGAAAGACTGGCAAAGGCATGAAAGGCAGTGTTTGGCGATGATGCCATGAGCTCTGAGGTGGGGTGGGGGTAGTGGGATGGGGGACACGGGTACTTAGATTTGATAGTCTTTGGTTAAAATTTATATTATAAAAATTAATATATTATTATACTATATTATTATATAATTATAATTATATCTATAATATGATTGAGGGGCTGGGAGAGATGCGCTGTGGTTAGGAGTGCCACTGCTTTGCAGAGAGCCGGGTTTGATTCCCAGAACACATGAGCGCGTGAGAGCTTCTTTGATTCTAGTTCCAGGGAAATCCACATCCTCTTTGACCTGGGGCAGCATTGACAAACCTACATGCAGACAGTACATTCATACACATAGTAAATAAATAAATAAAATTTAAAAAAAGAATGATTGAAATATGCTGTTTTTTAAATGAGAAAAACTCAATGAAATATTTAAAATAAACAAATGTATAAATAAAGGAATATGAATAACTGAATATACAAGGTCATGTTAGGTGACAATGCTTGTTTGTCTTAAGTTATTGGATTGAGTTTTGTATTGTTAATTTCATTTATTTTAAGCATTTCTGTAGATATGAATTTTTAAACATGATAAAATAAAATTAATAGATATTAATATAAAATATTTCCTTGGCCTTTGCTTTATTATTATTATTATTTTGGCAGAATTTGTAGCAATGAGCTTTGAATGATAGGGAATGCATAATCTGTAATTTGCTACATGAAATGAATTTCAGTTGCATTTTATATTATAGTATGATCATATTTTTTTCTATTTCAATAAATGTGTGTGAACTGAAATATTCAAGTAAAAGTATGTTTTGAGTATATTTCTAGAGGCAAAAAAAGTCCAAAAATGCAAAATGTTTGGAGTGCCTTAAAAAGAAAAAAATATTGGAGCTGGAGCAATGGCTTAGAGGGTAAAGGGCCTGGAAGTAAATACTAAAAACCGGACTTTGGTCCCTGTTACCCATACAGTGGAAGGAGAAATGCAACTCTCACAACTTGTCCTTTGACTTCCATATGCACACTATGGGACACCCAAGTTCCCCACAAATTAATAAATATCAAAAATATTCTTGAGAATTTGATTTTAGGATTCTGAACAGAAGAGGCAATGAGTCAAGGTGGGAAAGCAGCTCACACATAGAAAGTGGAAATCAGAAATAAGTTGAGAAATGTCAATGAAGTCCAAGACTCAAGGAGAACTTCAGGAAAAATAATCTTCTTGAAAACAGACATAGTTGAGGCTAGGGGTGGTCTCCTGGTGTCATCAGACACGCATAGCTGAAAAGAAGCGTGACTCTGCTCTACAGAAAATGAACACTGCCTTACAAAATTGTATAGTGAGATGACATGCTGCTGATAAAAGTGAGGGGCATAAAAATACTTTCGAAAAATATGACCTAACAGATCTTTATCTGTTGATAAAATGGAACTTCAGGAAATCAAACTCAACAAAGCAAGCTTCATTTCAAGAAAGTGGATAGGAGGTATGAAGAGGTGGATGAGTAAGATGGTGATTGTCAAAAAGACTTGGAATATGTCATCTATCTGGTAAGCTGGAAAGGTACTGTCCCTAGGGATGGTTGACTCCAGTTAAAGAGAGTAGCACAGTGCTGCTGAAGAAAACCCATCTATAAATAGGACACAACTGAGGAATAGCAAGACCTTACTAATAAGCTCAAGGAGAGAAATTGCAAGCCAGGGTTCTTAGAAGTAAATGCAAAAGCCAGATTGAAAATGATGACATTCCATTTAAAGACAAGTTGAAATCCATCAAATGGGAACAACTCTGCATTCTCCTGTTTGATCTATGATTCAATCTCCCTTCCTGCCCTACTAATGCACTGCCTCCTACCTAGGACTCATAGTATTAGAAACTGACATTTAAAATAGAGACCATCTTGAAAAAGAAGTCTGCTTTCCCTGTTCTATATCATTTGTTCTATATTACCTTTTCCCTCATCATTCAGATTTCAGCTACACAAAATCTGGATCTCTTTGGAAATATTTTAAGATACTGTGAGCCCAGTGCAGAGTGTCTCAAAGGGCCTGGGATGATGCAGATATTTGTAACTGCTTTTTTTTTAAACTTGTTGTAAAAACCACTTATAAAATATTCTGAATCATCCATTTCTCTGAAACAGGAATTGATGTCCTGTCCTACTTTTGGAAAGTCATTTTTTAGCCTAATGTCTACTGACCTCACTATGAAGCAAGGAAAGAGGTAAAAGTATGCCTCTCTGAGAGTCACTGACCTCACTATGAAGCAAGGAAAGAGGTAAAAGTATGCCTCTCTGAGAGACAGAGAGACATCATGGACAAACTTTACTAAGGAGAACATTATTATTCTGTTCAGAATATCAGCCAGACCACAAAGGTGATTGCAGAAGGAGTCAGCCAAGAAAACAGACTGTTTGACCATTTCAGCATTTTATAATATCTTTGTTCAACTTTATTTTCATTTATGTTTTTCACCAAAATGATTTAATTTGACTAAGACATAGCTCAGTGAGTGAAGTGATTCCCTTGCAAACCTGAGTTTGGTCTGCAGATCATATGCAAAATCCAATTTTTTGGACTTTTTGAACAGGGTTTCCCTGTAGCTCCAACTGTCCTGGAATTCACTACATAGACTGGGCTGGCCTTGAACTCACAGAGATCTGCCTGCTTCTACTTCAGGAGTGCTGGGATTAAAGGTGTGTGCCACAATGCCCAGCCAAAATCCACTTTTTAAAAATCTAAGCACAATTGTTCAAGGATTCACTGACTAGCCACCATATGAATCTTGCCAAGTTCTAAGCCATTGAGATGCCCAGTCTCAACAAAAATCATGGATGCTATGACATAGTTCCCGTGGGTGTCTGTTTGCCTGAAAAAACAATCAAATAACTGTGTCTGGTATAATTGTGAAGTAGAAACACTAGAATTGTAAGCAGTACATGCCATTGTCAACTTAAATAAAAGGAGGTTTGAAGCAAAGCTTTAATTTTTATCCTAAGATTTGCATCTTGTTGGTTAATTCATCTATCTAGCTGCTGTCTCCATCACTGCAGCTGCTTCTGTTGTTTTTGCTACATTCCATCATTGATATCAGTACCCAGATTCTTTTGTCCCCTAATCTCAGCTAATGGATAGTGTCTATCCAGGAATATTCCAAGCGATCATCATCAGGCTGAGACTGCTGAGGCATACAGAGTCAGGTGTGGTGCAGCTGCCAGTTTGTTAAACTCTTCAGAGTGAAAACAGCCATTGTTGACATACAAAGAAATTATCACGGAAGCTAATCTAATAAATCCATTTATGTACACACACACACACACACACACACACACACACACACACACATTCATTCTATTGATTTTGTTTCTTTAGAGAACCTTGACTGTCGGAGTTTATTGTCATCTGTGTAGTCATTTATACATGCATGGCTGACATCCACATGCTGTTTGTTGGTCTTCCCTCCTTGGGTTAGCTCAGCAAGGAGAGGAGAGGGGCCACCAGGGATTTTACCAGAGGAAATATAAAGATAAAGACATACATATAGGCAGACATACATACACAGACTCAGAGAAAGCCTGAGGGAATAGACTCAATTTTAATGTTGGAACTCAAGGCTTATATACTAACCCAGGCATGGGCCAGGGCATGTATATACAATTGGGGGCTGGGGCAGGTAATTGGGATGAGGGAACCTCAGACAAAATTCTGGATCAAAGTTCTTTCCTGAGAGATCAAAGGACAGTCCAGGCTTTCACAGTTCTGTGACAGACAGCAGGGATCAAGGCTGTCAGGTAACTGCTTTTAAGTGCTTCTGCCAAAAGAGTAGCTACACTTGACTAATACAGAAGATGTTGGAGATGGCACCTTTGTGAGGTGATTATACTGATATACTGCCCTGGGGCAGGGCCTTCCTGATGGTATTTAAGTGTACCATGCACATGTAATACCTGTGGAGGCCAGAGGAGGGCATTAAATTCCCTGGAACTGGAGTTACAGATGATTGTTAGCGGCCATGCTATGTTGGAACCAAACCTGTGTCCTCTACAAGAGCAGCCAGTATTCTTTATTTTTTTTTTAATGTGTATGAGTGTACTGTCTGCATGTTGGTTGGTGCACTCCTGTCGTGCAATGCTGTGGAGGTCAGAAGAGGGTGTTGGATTCCCCCNGAGACAGATATATATATATATAATCATTCTATTTGTTCTGTTCCTGTAAAGAACCCTGAATAATTGGGCATTCAAAGAACAGTAACTAAGGAGGTTCTCTGGCCTTCACACACAAATATCTAATTGTTCACACCTGCCTATACACACACATATAGCAAGAAGAGAAACTTGCAAGAAGAACATATGTACACACAAAATTTGTGAACTAAAATGAGATTGGAGTTGTGATTTTGTTGGCAGATTGGGTGCATAGAATGCATTAAACTCTGTGTTCCAGGCTGATACCCATATAAACTGGGATTTGTGC
Source organism: Rhizomys pruinosus (assembly GCA_009823505.1). NCBI lineage: Eukaryota > Metazoa > Chordata > Mammalia > Rodentia > Spalacidae > Rhizomys > Rhizomys pruinosus. The sequence goes on from VZQC01007904.1 coordinate 603,969, forward strand.
TCCATACATGTTACCCCAACACTTCCAAGGTTGAGGCAAGAGGATTAGAGTTCAAGATCTCTATTGGATACCCAGTGAATTTGAACCCAGCCTGGATTTAATGAAAACTTATCTCAAAAGAAGAAAAAAAAATAAGACAAAAAAGAAGAGAAAGAAAATTAAGCAGTCATGATTAACAAAATAAAAGTGTCCTTTATTCTGATTATCAGTGCTTGGGATTGAACACAGTGCCTACTGAACATAAGGCAATAAGTACTTTACCACTAACTCACCAGATCTAAGAATATATTTTGTTCTCATCTCTACATCCTTCTACATCACTCATAGAATGCATCTCATGTTTGTTAACAGGCACAGTCAATCCCTCACCTATCTCTCTTCAAGAAAGAATTATTTATGTGCTACTTACTAAGACATGAAATGGATCAAGTTTTTTCTACATCTAAAAATGCTGAACATAAAAGTGCCCTGTCTTTACAATTTGTTGTTGTTGTTGGTGGTGGTGGTGGTGGTAGTGGTGGTGGTGGTGGTCTTTTTGAGACATGGTCTCCCTGTAGCTCCAGGTGTCCTGGAATTTGCTATGTCCACAAGGCCTCGAACTCACAGAGATCTGCCTTCCAAGTGCTAAGACTAATGGAGTGCATCGCCACTCCTTGCTTCGTGTCTACACTTTGTTACCAGTTAGTAATGGAAAGGTTAACAACTTATGTTTCAACATTGTAGATTTTACATTGTTTCAAAACTAAGAATCTCTTTAGGTTGTGCTGACCACCATATCTCTTGGAGTAGTAACAGTGTATAGGCTGCCAATGTGCTCATCTTGAGATACTTCCTTTCATATTCACTCCCCACATTCAGGTAAGATTTTTGTGAGGCCCTTCAGATGCCCTTTCTACAGTTTATTGGATTAAAATATGGCCTCCTCTCAGTAAGGATAAATAATAATTCCCCTCTTTTGATTGCATTAATATATATATATATCTATATCTATATCATATATCTATATATATATATATATATATAATTGATATATTTATAGTTTGCATTTATATTTTCTGTTTAACACATCTCTTCTCTCTCTTTATATCCTCTTCTCTCCTGAAAAATGCTCTTCCCAGGTTAGATTTCCTCATACTTTGATTCTTTCTTCCTGTGTGTGGTTCCCTGAGTTTAATTCACATTTCTTATTCCAGTGTGGTTGGGAGTTTATATACTACAACAAGGGCAAATTCTCAGTATTTATAGTCATGAAAACAATACTCTCTATATGTACTTCTTCCTTTAAGTGCCAGTAATCACTCAGAGAAGAGTGGAGTCCAAGGATTCCCACCTGTTGCATCTCAAAATGTTGACATGCACAATCTTTTCTAGACTATGTTCAAAGGCTGCTGCAGTAAGTTCAAGCCTGCAACATCTCTCATGTTCAAATAGTTCTTTTGGCTTTAAACATGCCAGTCCGCTGTTCCTTCGTCTTCTGCCTCCTTCAGGCCCTTCAGGAGGTCGTCAAGGAGCTGGGGGTTTTGTCGGGGGGGTTGTGGGGGGGTGGCGACACGGGGCAGAGAAAGTCCCAAATCACCCAAAAACCATAGATAGCGAGAGATAGGAGAAGGAGAGATAGATAGATAGATATAGTATGACTCTCTCTATATAGATATATATATATATATCTATATATATAAATATATATAGATATATATACTCTATATATTACTCTATATATACCATATATATATATAGTGTAGTATAACATATATATATATATTATTACTCTAATATATGTATATATTAAAGTGTTTCTAATGGCACTAGGCTCTATCCTCACTTCTTCACTGCAAGTTGAGTATTCTGTGCAACTGCTGTCCAATGCAGTATGATAAAATAAAGTATCGGCTGATTACAAAATGTTCATTTTTTTTTTCTGTGCAGCCGGTTCATATCGAGGGTAGGCACTGAGAAGCCTCCCCCTTCAGATCACGGCTCTTTAATCTGCTCCACACAAAATGGTCATTTTTTTAATTACAGGTTTTCATTCTTCTTTTTTCAAATTTTAAATTTTATTTTTTTATTTATTTATATGTATGAATGTACTGTCTGCATGCAGGTCTGTGCACCCGTGTGGTGCAATGCCGCAGAGGTCAGAAGAGCTTGTTGGATTCCCCTGGGACTAGAGTTCTCCTGGAATTGGAGTTACAGAGGGTTCTCAGCTGCCATGAGGGTGCTGGGGATCGAACCTGGGTCCTCTGCAAGAGCAGTTGGTGCTATTAACCGCTAGGCCATCTCTCCAGCCCCAAAATGGACATTTTTTAAGTACTAGCTGTTTAGGAGAATTAGGCCCAGGGCCATCATTAGTAGTATAGTTACTAGCATATTAACTATTGTGGTATTAGTGAATAAAACAAAGCAAAGGATAATTAATATTTATAGTTAGGCTTCAATGTTTGACTTTGTGGAAGGGATACATTGTAGAGGCAAGAAAAATTAGTAGGAATGGGTTTACATTTGGGGATTTTGATGAAAATTAGAATGAAATTATAAGACTAAACACTGTGCCCTCAAAAGATATACAACACATCATTTTAGGAGGTTGAATCACATAATCCACAGGTTTCTTTTGAAATAAAGACATAGTATCTTCAAAATATAATTAAAATCCATATGTTTAGAATATCAAATTAAGACAGATTCATATATACATGAACTTAATTTATATACATTATAATAATACATATATTCATATATGCTGATTTTACAATAATGCAGTTCAGATTTACACAAAGTGATACTCTAGTGTTATGAAAGAAACATAAATTTAGAAAATAATTAAGCTGGGTATCTCTCTTTTATTAGAAGAGTATGCTGTGACCATGAGTCTCCAATAGGCTCCTATATTTCTAAAGTAACTTTCCTTTCTGTTATTTGAGAATGTTTCATTATTTCAAGGAAGATACTTCATTACAGAAGCGTTTTACATTCAATTGAAATTATTGGATAAGGGAACTACAGTAAGCTGTGTACTATTTATTATGTGAGTATTGTACAAATGTAATACTGGCTATATAAAGCAATAGTATTTTATCATCAGATTTATTTTTTAAATTGTCAAGTAAAAATTTATATGGAAAAAATTCTTAAGTAAACTAGTAAGGAGAGTCGTTGAGTACACTGTTCAGAGGAAAATAAAAATATTTTCTTACATTCAATAACATTTGATACATAGTTTGTTGTACTTTAATTGGATAGACCTAACAATGAAAAATTGTCTTATCTTTTCAATTTGCAGGTCGTTGTACTTTAATCTTTCAGAATTGAATGATCTCATGGTGGTGATATAATCTCTTGAGAAACTGGAGAATATTTATGACATATTAATCTCATGCATGGTCATAACTTGATTTCTCAAGGCATGTCAAATGAAATTGTTTTAAAGGTTTTATTATATTTTTCACTATGGTAGCTCAGTTGTTTATAGTACTGTCTGAAAGAAATGGAGGACCATACTTGAAATATATTTCAGTTCTCATTAACAAAGTAAAAAGTCTTTTGGTTTGAGAGAATAATAGTACAACAGTGTCCTTCATAAGAAGTGTTCTTGATAATAGGAATTCACACTTTTAGGGAAAAAATGGAAAGTGTTGCTTAATCTTAATGTTATATTTAAGTTGTTAATTAAAATACATGGTATTTATAGATCCATTAACTTTTTACATACTTGCCTGACTATCATGATCTGTATACTAAAGTTCTACATTATAATATTTTGGCTTATAAATAAATGCCCTACCACCACCACCCCCACACACAATATTTCAAAATCACACTTTAAGTAAATACCAGTAAATTTTACCCTGCTACTCCTTTAAAACTATAAAATTCAAATGAACATAAATCCTCAGCCTCAGGGACAGAGTTCTGAAACCCTCTTCTTTACTGGTATTTTTTTTTTCTGTTTTGAGCTGGAGAAGGTCTTCTGCATGCTGACATAATTGTTCTGAGCTCATAAGCACAACTTCCCTGCTATGTGGAAAACACTGTTCTTTCTAGTTGTGCACTGCCTATGATTCTTATACTTCCATCGTCTCTTCTTCCATGATACTTGAGCCTCAGAAAAGGAAGAGTTATATCTCTTTAAGAATGTGACCACTGGTTAAGTGAACCAGTATTCTAGGGTAGCTTTTACAAAAATATTTGAGCAATGCAAATTGAATTCAATTGGGGGGAAAAAAAGGGCACACTGTGGGATGATTTTGGGGATGGAGAAATATGATCAAAATGCAGTATAAATTTCTCAACAAATTAATAAAATATTTTAAAAGTGTAAATTTCATTTTATTTTCATAATTATTTACTGAACTAATTCTTATATAATTTTCATTTTTAGTAGAAAATTATTTCATATAGCAAAATCAGGAAATGAGACAAGATTTTATCCTGAGATGTTTAAACATGGGAGAGTTAGAAATAATTTTCCAGTTCATATTCCCACATTGTTTTAAATAATGTAGTGGTAGTTAAAGTTATAAAGTATTATTATCAATGACATTGTATTAATCTTTCTTTTCTTTATAATATTAATACATTTTCTTTTGAGAGAAGCTCTCTAGCTCAGAAATATCCCCATATCCTAGTGTATGTGTTCCACTAAAAAGACTTAAAATCTTAGTAACTAGAAATCAAAAGTTTTATTTATCATTCATGTATTATTTACACTATGAACAGTGAATAATCTTAGCTCTGTGTCATATCTACTCAGTGTCAGAGACAATTTAATACAGAATTCCAACTTCAATGTAGCTAATGTAGTTATCCACCATGGATGTGGGAAAATGATATAAGCTGTGTGTGTATGTGTGTGCGAGTGTGTGTGTGTGTGTGCGTGTGCACGTGTGTGTGTCTGTGCCTGTGTGTGTGTGAGTCCTAGACCAGTAACATAAGAATTATTTAAGAACTTTTCCAAAATAATGGTACTCTACATCCAGAATTAGCAAATTATGTACTTGGGGTTGGAAACTTTCAATCTAATTTTCTGACGTACTGTTGATAGATTGTTATGCACAGTAAACTTTGAGAAACTCAGTACTTGGCAAACTGGGACAAAACTTATTTCAAAGCAGAGGGGCTATTCAGAATTTCTATGTACTGAGAAAAGTCAGATAAAATTAATATCCAGTAAACGTGAATATGCAAATTAAAACATAGAATATTTTATTATTCTTCAGACCTAAACTATACTTTCTATAATTATTATAGACATATATTGATTATGTAATAAATTAGAGAGTCTATTGAAAGCTATAAGAACCTATAAAAATATACGAACCTATAGAAAAATATATGTACATAATCCACAATAAAATTTAAGAGAAATATTTTACAAATTGCAATATGAGTTTATGTTCATCACCTGTTTCACCTAGTCAATGAAATAAGCTGAATGAGTTTGCTGGTAAAAGTAATATTGTAAGATCCAGGATCCTAATGTGAGAACACTATTCGCAACAGGCTTTTGCTGAAAAATACTATCGCTTGCTGTATTGTTCAGAGGTTGAGAGGTCATCCCTGAAATATGTCATGAATGTGGTGTATTCTACATACTTCAGCAGGACTAGCTGAACTCAGCCATCCAGGAGCTCTGGGGAAGTGACTTGTACCTATTGGCAGTTATGATTTTCTTCCTCTTGATCTTCTTCATCTTCAGTATTGTAATACTTCCTCCCTAAAATTATTTCTCCGATCTTGCACTTCCCATTCCTCACGTAGATTTTCTCCTTTCCATATTATCTTGCTAGGTTTAAAACATCCTTTTCTCTCATTATCGCTCCTCTTTTTCCTCCCATCCTTCTCTTCTTGTCTTTCTGACTCCACATCACTTTTTCATCACCTTCATTTCTCTTTTATCCCTTGTAGTAAATTCCAGGAAAGCTACTAAAGACATAAATGAGCATGTTGGCATTAGGGTCAAAGAGGACATCTTCATCATGTACAGTTGCAGCAGAAACAAATACTACTAAGACTCATGTCTCTCCAAGAATCCTCCAAAACTTCAATGCCAGATGGGGACTACTGTAACACCCAGCTTGTGGACTAAACAGCTAAGGGGATGTCAGCCTCGTCAGAATATAGACTGCCATTGTTGGACTACTTGGGCTATATCATGGAAGCCAATATAGGAGAATAAGGACTGGACTTCATTTGGGGGACCACGGGAAGGAAGGCCCCAAGGTGGAGCAAAAGTGCAGAATTAATGGTTGTTTGGGATTGCCAAGGAGGAAGCTTAAACACTTTCTTAAGGAAAACATGACATCTTTTAGGAAAAATAATCTTCCAATTCAAGTGATATGTGTATGCATGTATGTATATACTTAAGTATATACAACTATATATACTATATATATGACTATATATACATACATATATATAATATACATACATATATTATAATACATATATACATACATATATATATACATACATATATAATATATATTAAAAAAACTGAAAAAAAATCAAATAAAAAGACAAGATGGAGGAAAGACAGCATCTTCAGCAACTGGTGTTGGCAAAACTGGATCACCACTTGTAGAAGAATGAAATTAAAGCCCTACCTCTCATCCTGTACAAAAATCAACTCCAAATGGATTAAAGACCTCAACGTGAAACGAAAATTCTGAATGCAATAGAAGAAAAAGTTGGCAACAGCCTACAAGACATAGGCATAGGAAAAGACTTCCTAAATCAGACAGCAGCTGCACAAGAATTAAGGTTGACAATTGACAAATGGACCTCATTAAACTCAAAAGCTTCTGTACATCAAAAGAAACATTCAAGGAAGTGAACAGAAAACCCACAGAGTGGGAGGAAAACTTCACTGCAGAAACATATTACAAAGCATTGATTTCCAGAATATATAAACTAGTCAAAAAACAAAGAAGCAAGAAAATAAATGACCCACTCAAAAGATGGAGGAAAGAACTGGAGACTTCACAAGTGAGAAATTAGAGATGGCTGAGAAACATCTTAAGAAGTGTTCAAGGTCCCTAATCAATAAGGAAATGCAAATTAAATCCACTTTAAGATATCATCTCACTTTGATAAGACTAGAATCAAGAAAACAAATGATACCAAGTGCTGGAGAGCTTGTGGGGAAAGGGGAACAATCAGCAACTGCTGGTGGGAATGTTAACCCATACAGCCACTATGGAAAGCAGTGTGGATAACCCTTGGAAGACTTGGAATGAACTTGCCACTTGACCCAGCCATACAACTCCTGGATATGTATCCACAAGACTCATCTTACTGTAGAGATACATGCACAGCCATGTGTTACTTCAGCTCTCTTCACAATAGCAAAGAGCTGGAACCAACCAAGTGCCCAGCAACTGATAAGTGGATAGAGAAAAAGTGGTACATCTACACACTGGAGTTCTATGCAGTGGTAAAGAATGATGACAACATGAACTTTGCAGGTAAATGGATGGAGCTATAAGATATCTTTTTCTGAAGAATCAGGTCTTCGGTTAATAACATTTAAAATTTAGATTTCCTTAAAGCTAATTGTGTTCTGCAATGGAGGAGCAGTATGGTAGCTAAGACAATCACTTTGGATATAACGTGTTCATTTCCTTGCACAGTGCTAAAAGGGGATCATTACACTGTAAAGATTTCTATGACAGTTTCCTATTTAATTTTCCTAAATAGTTTAATCATACATTGTTCTCTAATGAACTCATATTTCATTGGTGGGTCATTAGGAATCATTCTCACATTCTTGTCACCTTAATTCCTCCTAATACCTAATATTATTCATTGATACAATACTTGCCTTCTGGCAGAAAAGAAATTCTCTACAGTCATATATAATTCTAAATACAAAAGTTGAATAAGTTATTTAATGATAATTATATTAACAATGACCTATGACACAAAGAAGTACAAGTAGTATCTAAGTTATGAAAGTGGTAGATGAAACCACTTTCTTACACGGGGTAAAGATTTGGGGGATGGCACAGAAATTTTATGAAATAGCATATTAAAATATTTTAAATGTTTAGAATTTCACATATGAGTATTCTATTTACATTATTTTTACCTCTCCCAGAATCCTCCAGGAGGTCCTCTCCCAATTTATATTCCTCTCTTTTACTGATTATTGTTTCCAATATGTGTGCATTTATAAATATACATACAAATAGACATATATATCACATACACACATACACATATAGATATATAGATATAGATGTAGATATATAGAGATATAGATATTGATATAGATATAGATGTAGATATAGATACCAATATATATATAGATATAAAGATATGTATTTGGTCCACTTACTGGTATCGATGGGTTCATGTATGCCAGGCAAAGGAAAACTCACCATCCAGTAATAGAGTAGTAAAAGAGTCCCAAAGTCATACAGGCTAATTATCTTGCCCTTTTTTTCCTCCCAAAACTTGAAAGCAAGAGCCTGTTCCTGAAGACAGGACTTACTATAGACAAAGGATTTGGTGCAATTGAGCTGAAAATCACCTGGAAGTCTCTTACTGGTGACAAGCTTTCATCAGAAGGTACTATTTAAGCTACCAATGAGGAAAATTATTCAATGGTTCTACCCAGCTGTAAAACTTACATAGCAAAGCACAATAATGACAAGATCAGCAGATAATTTCTATTGTTTCATTAGTGGGATTTTTCCCTTGGGGCATAATCATCAACTGTCTAAATGGATTAAATGCTTAATTAATAGGGGGGGAAATTATGCATGGTGATGTAAAAATATAGAATTCCACATGGTAGGATAGGTCATAGAACCTAGAAAAGAACCTACTATTTTCATTTTTCTATCGCACCATCATTTCTTAGTGTATTCCAAACACATATCCTTATATTTACATTCAAATGTACTGCTTTATGATTCATAAAAGTTCCTGTTTGCAACAGATGTAGACCATTACAAAGTTCTATTACTAGTCAAATATAGAGAACTAATTTTTTTTGCGCTACCAGGCCAGAACTGATACACCCATAATTCAACCTTTATACCTCAGGCTCAGGGAGTATCTTGGAAGAAGGGTTGAAATATTCTAAGCTCCAAAGGAAGAAGGCACCTGCTGCTATTTAGTTTACACTAAAAATAACAAGGAAAATACATCCATGAAATCTCCACACTATGAGAGCTAACAAGATCTGAAAAATGACGAAACCAGTTTATATGCCAATGTGGATGCAAAAAAAAAAAAAAATGTTTTGCTGTACCCCCTCCAGATGATGAACTACAGGCAATCAATGGAGACTGAGGGAGAATCAGTTTTCTCCAGGAACCAATAATTATTAAGATATATGTTGAATTTTATTTTGCAATAAAGACTATTTTGTCCATTGATTATTAGCATGAAGTGTCATAGATTTATCATATCCAGCACACATCTAATTTTCATTTTCCTTCCTTAGCAAAATTATCTGCAATTGTTTCTTCTCATATAAGTAGCAATGTCGACATTTAAGTCCAACTTCTAGAAGACCATTCTAGATGACTACCTCTCCAATGTATTGGGTATTCTTATAAATTCTGCATATTTATCAATTAATCCCAGTCACTAAATTTAGTTCCAATACAAGAATTTAAATAAAATTATTTTTAATAGTTTTTTTCTTTTATTTATTTTTGTATATGTATGAATGTACTGTCTGCGTGTAGGTTTGTGCACCCATGTAGTGCAATGCCGCGGAGGTCAGAAGAGGGCGTCGGATTCCCCTGGAACTGGAGTCAAAGACGGCTCTCAGCCGCCATGTGGGTGCCTGGGATTGAACCCGGGTCCTCTGCAAGAGCAGTCGATGCTCTTAACCGCTAGGCTATCTCTCCAGCCCTTAAACAAAATTATTAATATCTTCATTATAAATGAAATGTCATTTGAATATCCTCACTAACACTAAATGACCTCATGGTTTTTATAAAGCCTCCTCTAAATAAGTTTCAAATTTAATAATTATTGTGATGATGATATTTACCCAGAGGAAATATATTAGTGATTTGGCCACAATGGTCAATAAGCCTTCGTTAGATGGTTCTTTCAACGTTACTAGTCATATATCGTAATCACTTTTTCTACTTCAATCTGTAGTTAAATGAATTACAATAATTTCCGTTTTTTCTTTCCATTATATTTTGTGTTTTGTTTTGGTTCATTTTGGCTGCTATTCTTTTATTTAAAAAAATTATTTAGATTTTATAGGTCTGAGTGTTTTACCTGCATATATGTAAGTGCACACCATATGTGTACAGTGCCCATGAGGGCAAAAGAGGCTGTCAAATCTCTTAAAACTGGAAATTAAATATGGTTGTTAATTGACATGTGGCTGCTAGGAACCAAACTCGTTATCTTAAAGAACAAGTGCTCTTAACCACTAAGATATTTCTTCAGTCACTACTCTTGCAATTTCTTATTCAACACATCAATTAAATGATAATTAAAATTAATATTTCCTTTTTGTAGAAATCTTCTCTGATCACCAGTATGAGGTAATTTCTTGTATCATGCATCTCCCTCAATATGTTGGGATTCCTATTAGGAAATTCAACCCTAAGTTTAGATGCCATTGTAATCTAAGCAACTAGTTGCTTTGACATAATTTCAGCAATTAGTGTATACTTCATAAATAAATGACCATCTGTATGTTTGCTCCCCCTTAACTAAGTCCAAATAAATTATCAAATTAATTTTGATGAGTAGCTCCAACTACATATTTTCATTTTCTCTCCTAATTTCTCAAATAAGATCTCTGCCCTCTCTCCTTCCCATTATTCATCACTTGCCATGCCATATCTATTATGTGAAGGCAATGATTTTCCTAAATATCAATTAAGACTATATAAAACTACACGGTTAGGCTAAAATATGTTCCCAGTGGGATACATCTTATGTATCCACTATTTCTTACATTTTTAAGCAGCTATTTGACTTAGTATTTAATGTGCTGCATTTATCTGCTTGATATTATACAATCGTTTCTATTTTTCTTACATTTTAAATGGCAAATGCTCCAAACAATAATGGTGGAATTTTTGAAAAGGACCTATTTAAATTAATAAATATGGAGTGGGTCCTGGTTGTTCAGGTTGAAATTGATCATCTTTTCATAGCCTTTTTGTCAGATTTGTAAAGTAATCTGTTAAAATCCTTTGTCAAACTTTGGACTGTGTTTAGCTTTTACTTATTGTAGAGTTTGGGGAATTTTATATTTGGAGAGAGCATTGTCCTATATGTTCTGTGTTTTGAAATATCTTCTTTCAGTATCTGTTTTTTCATTCTCTAAACAATACCATTTCTACAGCAGAATTTAATTTTAATGAAATGCATCTTATACATTTCATGAAATGAGCGTTATAATTTTGTGCCTAAATTATTCTTTTTACAGACTTTTATTGAAAATTTCTTACAATATCGTATGATGTTATTTAGATCTGATTCACTCTTTGCACCTTCCCCCACTGCTTCCTTCAATTTAATGAATATAGATGATAGATGATGATGATGATGATAGATAGATAGATAGATAGATAGATAGATAGATAGAGAGATGCTATAGCATATTATTTCTGTTGAGAAATGTCCTTTAGTGTGAATCCAACCACTTTGGGTGCCAAGACACCAACTCCCAACAATGTAAGACACAGACTGCCCATTTTTAGCAGCCATAATTTGCCAAAAGTCTTGATTTGGTTGGAATTTCTTATCACTTCCCCAGGTCTATTGCTGAGATTTTGTCTGATTTGAGTTTGAATAGAACTTGTGCAATATTGTAGCCATTGTTGGGTGTACATATGAGTAAATAACCAGCTGCCTGGAAGAGTCTGTTTGTGGTCATCCATACTCTCTGGCTCTTACTTTCTACTTTGTCTTCTGCAATGATATCTCAGCCGTGGGAGACAGAGGATTGAAATAGGTGTTTTATTCGGGGGGAAAAAAGCCCTCTGCAGCCTCGTTTTCAGTACATTGGCTATTCCTGCATCTCTATGTTAATCGCAAACTGCTGCATAAGGAAGTTTCTCTGGTGAGAATTAAGAGATGAATTTATCCTTTGTGTATAGTTGGAATTGAAGGTGTTTCCTTAGGGCTAAGCAACTCCCAGACAATTATTCTCTGCCTTTGACCAGTTCTAGAATTCTGTAATAGTCTCCATATGTTGAAAAAAAAAATCTTTTATGAGGGTTGAAAAGTAAATGTGTCTATAAATATAAGAATACATATTTAGAATAAAGTAGGAAATTACGTTGGTCTAGGGATGTGTTAAGATTAATTTTTTCTCCACAATCTATGACTTTTCCACCCGTGTTTATTTCACTATGTTTACAGTACTTTACCTGAGTTCCCTCTCATTAAGCAGGTCTTAATTCCAATTAGGCAGCTGTTGATAAAACTTATACTACTGCACCAATGGCAATCATTTGCTGGGCCAATCACTGTTGTTTGTTGAGCTTCATAGATATTTTATCTCTATCTTAGGATCTCCAAAATGTTTGTAAATTTTGTTTCTTAATTATCTTCCATTAATTACCCAAATGATATAAGCATTGCTATTTCCTAACTATATATCTTAAACTGGAATCCTGAAATCATGTCTCATTCTTTTTTTAATTAATTAATTAATTATTTATTTATTTATTTATTTATTTATTTATTTATTTATTTATGTGAATGTACTGTCTGCATGTAGGTCTGTCCACCCGTGTTGTACAATGCTGCAGAGATCAGAAGAGGGCGTCGGATTCCCCTGGGACTGGAGTCAAAGACAGTTGTCAGCCACCATGTCAGATCAAACCCAGGTCCTCTGCAAGAGCAGTCTGTGCTCTTCACCTCTAGGCCATCTCTCCAGCCCCATATCTCAGTCTTTTGATTTATACAGATGATACTAGTCATACATGAGTCACTATTTCAACAATAAAATACATGCATTTTATATTAGACTCTAAAGAGTTTTAACACCATGTCTGAAAATGTTTAGGGAAAAATATGAATGGCTTAGGATCCTAATATAATATTAAATCTATTTTTTTAATAAATTGGTAAAAACAGAATAGTGAATCATACAGGAACTGGGAGTTACTAATCAATGATCTAAATACTTCTTGCTAGAAAAACATAATTAATGATTCAAATGATATAAAATATGTTAGGAAATCTTAATTATGTTGAGAAATAGCTGTGCTTTAGAATATGTTTCCCATTCCAGATGAAAGCAAAGCAAATCACCATATAGCTTCTTAGCATCCTTTTATCAGTATAAGGTTTTTGGAACAAGCAAGAAATATGCAAGTGATTAGCAATAAAACCCAGCATTAATATATTATCCAATTGAGCATTCCTGAAGGTAATCCTTTTAATTTTATAGAGAAAAAAACATGATAAATGGAGAATTCATACATGTGTGGTATTAGTTTCATTAATAAAAGATAATTGCAAATCTCAATGGATTTAAATTGTCTTCTGGGAAATCATCTTTACTTCATTATGAAGGCTTGGGTATTATATATAATTTATAAGAGTTAATATCTCTTGGCTAAAAAATCTTTTGTAAATATCACTTCATTACAATTAACTTAGAAATAGAAATGCCATGTATAGCATGATTATGGTATCCATTTTCCTTGTCCCAAAATCTATACATCTTAGTGAACTTCTACAGGGTCAGAATGATAATTGTGAAACCATGGAACTTTGCTTAGGAATTTATACTTTTACAGTTCCATATATTCTTTTTTCCTTATTTATTTTTTATTATTATTAAACTTTTTCCATAAATCATACATCATTTCTCGATTGAATTTAGAGTTACTTCCCTTTCCATGCCCCGTACCCCACCTGACTCCCTGCACTCTACCGTACATATCTTGCATCTTTTTCTGAGTCTTTCCAGTTTTTTTCCAGTTCTTTATTTGTTGTTGCTCTCTCTAACTTGTATTGTTTCTTGTTCAATTTTCCACCACAAAGCAAAAAGTTCTGTCAGAATTGAAATTTTATAAAAATTATATCCTGTTTAGTGAAATATGTATCTTTTGCTTGCAGTTCAGGATTCTTCATTATCTAGTATTACTCTTTCTTGCTTTCCTTTCTAAATGTAATACTATAGCTACACTTGCCCATCTTTATATACAAACCTGTATACATTATAGACTAGGATCCACATATGAGGGAGATTTTGCTTTTTCTTTTCTGAGTTTTGGTGAATTTCTTCATATTGAACATTATAAGCCCATGTATTTTAGTTGAGACTTCATTATTTCCTTTTTAATTACTGTTAAATAATATTCCATTATATATATATATATATATATCACATTTTAATGTTCTATTTCTCTTTTGATGGACATAAATATTTGTTTTATTTCCATGCTATTGTGCTATTGGAAATATAGCAGGAATAAACATTAGTGTGCAAATATCTCTATGGTAGAATGTGGAGTTCATTGGAAGGATATCTAAAAGTGGACTTTCTGGACCATATGGTAGTTCTGTTTTAAATATTTGGAGAAATCTGAAAATATTTCTATAATGTCTGTATTTATGTACACTCCCAACAACAGAGAATAAGTGGTCTTTTCTCCCCACATCCTCTACACAATTTGTTGTCAGATATTTTTTGTAAGATTATTTTTATTTTTCATTTATGTGTATTCATGTGCTGTAAGAATGAGGGCTGTAAGTATGAAGACACCCTGGGTGACTTAATGAGATCTCAGTCAGTTGGGGCTAAAGAATGAGAGAGTTAGTCAAAAACAAAAGGAAGGAAAAGATTGAATGGGATGTCCTGGACCTGGAGTCACAGGAATTTGTGTGATACCCAGTGTGGGTTTGGGGAAATAAACTTGGGTACCCTGGAAGAGAAGCAAGTTCTCTTAACTGCTGAGCCATTGCTCTAGTACCAGTAGTTAGAAGTCTTGATGATAGACACCTGGAGACTACCTTGCTGGAATGAAATTGTATCTCACAGTAGTTTTAATTTTCATTTCTCTTATGATGAACAAATTAAAATAATTACTAGTCTTTTGTGTTTCTTCTTCAGAAAAAAAGTCTTCTCATTTAATTGGTCCATTTCTTGACTTACCATTTTATTTGTATGATACCGGATATCTTCAGTTCTCTGGAAATTATGTATATTAATCAAAATTGCTAATAATATAACATATACCAGTAGAGAGCTCAATTGCTACTTCTTAATTGTTTCAACTTTTTTTTTTTTTTTTGGTTTAGTTTTTGAGAAACTGCCCCATTCTGTAGCCCTGGTGGACTGAGATCTCACTAAGTCACTCACCATGTCCTCACAATTGCAGCCCTCATACTGCCTCAGCCTCTGAAGAGCATGGGTTGCAGGTTAAGCCTACTACAACTGGCTACCTACTTTGTTGTGATAGTACCACTTTAAAGATAAACTAATTACTGGGTTTATTTTATGAAGAATGAGCCTTATTTGTTTTGAAACGTCCTAATTTATTTCCTCAATCAAAGAGTGTGCTCTGTGTTTAATTAACAGGATAGCAAAAGTAGTATGGAAAACAGATGAACTTTGTAGTTTTTACTACAAAGTATAAAGACTTTTTAGTCTTTATACCAGTGTTTCAAAACTAAATTGCTTTACTGACTGCTACTGACATAGAAATGCAAACAAAACCACAAGTAGATGTTATCAACCACATGTCAACATTAACATTCATTGTGAGTAACTTTAAGATTGCAACTCTGTAGATTCCAAAGAGTATATTAGATTCAATTTCTACAACACATGTACTCTCCTGCACCACTTTGGGTCAGTAGCATGGTTGTACTGATCATGATGGAGAAATATGTGAAACAATTGAATGCTAAAGCTTTTTTTTTCAACTTAGCTTGCAAAGTTGATTTCATGGAAAGTCTACAATATAGTAAGATAGACTACATTGATTTCTTAAAGTCAACTTATATTTAAACAAATTGAATTCACAGTGTGCAAACATATTAAATAATTTTAAATGATCACCAAAGCATATGTTTAACTTGGTTACATGGTTGCAGAAATACTAGGTTTGTGAAGTCAAGCCTTCAAGATATATTCCCAGGAAAGTTGTTTCCATGCCTCATCTGTTTTATAACTGACCAGAGATCATGTATCCCATAATTAATTTTAGAATAAAATATAATCCTGAAATATATCTAATTTAAATTGTTACAATGTGTAATCTTAATCTTCCTGTAAAGTTTGTTTTCACTGCCAACTGAGAAATGTAGAAGGGTCTTCTATAACCTTTATGTTTGGGAGATAAGTGATAATGAGGCCACGTTTTTGTTCCTACATGTGGGTAGATCGAATGCCTTGGAGAGGTGAATGGTGTTCCCAAGACATGTTGTGATTTTATTCCTTGTTTTGAATTACTGTTAATCACTTTCCTAAGCAGTATGAAGCTTTTTCAGCTCCTTGGAACACATAATCTTCCTTCAGTTCTAGGAGAAACACTAACGATTTCTCCATCAATTCGTTTTTTCTACTTATAAACAATTAGTTTTAGTCTTGCTAGACTTAAACACTAATGTTGTTTTATTTTTCTTTTTGGTTTTACACTTTTTTGATATTTTTGAGACAGGGTCTCCCTTTTAGTACCAAGTGTCCTGGAGCTCACTCTGTAGACCAGGCAGGCCTTGAACCCACAGAGATCCACCTATTTCTGCCTCCCGAGTGCTGGGATTAAAGGCGTGCACCACCACGCCCAGCTTAACCACTATTTTTAAGTAGGTCTTGAGAACATTATTTAAACATAATGTAACTCATTTAGTTACTTTTTTTCTGTATATATTTCTATTCATATTATCATGAAATTGCTAATTATTATACAAGATAGCCAAGTCAGAAGTCTCCATTTTGAGTGTCAAGTGAAACAAAAAATATATTTGAGAGTTTTTTTTTTCCCTGATACATTAAATTGTCTTTATAAAATGAAGATAATCTATCTTGTATTTCTTTCCATTCTAGACTTTTTTTCTAAAAAGTGATACATTATCTCCTAAATATCAAAAAATCATATGACTTCCTTTCACTATACTTTTTCATCATTTGACTGTAAAATCAGATTTGTAAATTAAAATATCCTATTGTTATTTAAAATATTTTTCATTCTATTTTCTTCTACTAGATTGGACAAACTATTCTTTGTTCTTATTTTAGTGTTGTTAAAGAGCATGTAATTACTTTAATTTTGGAATTAATGCTTATTTTTCAATTTTCTGTCTTCTGTTTAGGCTGATCTTGTATCTCAAGGTCTCCATCTTGATTCCACATAGTATAATCAAACGGAAATGTCCTTCAGTATGGACCATTAACTGGATCCATAGGAAAAAGCAAATGATTATTCTGCGGATGTGGCAAATTTTTTTTTTTCCCTCAGGGATCTATGATCTCTCCAGCTGTACTTGACTATGCTTATGTAACAACAAATGAGTTTCCCCTCACTGAAGAGTCTTTAATTCCAATTAGACAACTGTTGATTATGCCCAAGATAAAAGTCCCACTACTGCCCCAATAGCCATAGTTTGCTGAGTCATGCAAACAATGTATTGAAAAAAATTTTCCCCAGAGAAGGGAAATTATAGATAATGGATAGTGTTCAGAAAAAAAAAGAAAAAAAAAAAAAAAAAGAAAGAAAGACTGAAAGGATCTTAAACTGCTTTGATCCTGATATATCGTGGTACAGTTTTGGGTATATTCCTCAATGGGAATAGTGACAACCTTTCACGTCCTTGAAAACTCAAATAGTAATATTGGCCATAAAATTCCTTAGACTATTATTGGGGTAAGTGTAGATTATCCATATAGAGTGGCTGAGATAAAGTATAATGTTGTAGCTCTGTTATATGAGCACATAACATAGATACCTAGACAGAGTTCACAAAGTACTTAATGATTCAATAGCTCAGAAAAATTCAATAACTCAGAAAAATATCATTCTGACTGGATAGTCAGAATGATAACCTCAACCACATGAGTTCTTAAATCTATCTTCTGAGACTCCTTCAGCCTCTATGTTGACCCCAAATAGGCTAGCAGGGCATGTTTTGTTCTATTTAAATTTAATCATCCTTATACTGAATTTATGGTAGTCTTTTTGTAATTTTCCTTTTCTTAAATTATTTGATGTATTTATTTTATATTTATTTTTTTATTGATGCTTTGTGTATTTCATACATCATTTTCCAATTCAGTTCAGGCATATATCCCTTTCCCTTCCCCCCACCCCACCCCTACCGATCCCAGATCATGCATTCTGCCGTAACTTTTCTGCATCTTTCTCTGTTTTTTTTGTTTTGTTTTGTTTGTTTTCATTTTTTTAACAATAAGTGATAATTTGTGAGTACAAGCATCCTTCATGTAAAACCAATTTGCAAGCAGTTGTGCCCAAACCCACACAGCTCATGGGTCCCACCATCCAGCAGGGGGGGCTTGTATGTTCAATCAAGTTGATCAAATGAGTGTCCAGTCTATATTGTTGTAGTTTCACCATTCACCCCAATCGCAGCCCTTACATTCTACCACGCCCCCTTTTCCGCAGATTGTTCCCTAGGCTTAGAAAAGGGGCACAGGTGGATGAGAAGCAAAACAGTCTACTTTCTCTGGAGCTGTTGTCTTGGTCTCTAGTCAATTCTGGCTGTTTTCTTTCATGGGCTGCCAGCTTGTCCAGGCATAACCTTTCGATCCTACTAATGAAGCACATGCAATTAGATATATAGGTATTTAAACAGTATAATATATAGCCTTTCGATCCTACTAATGAAGCACACGCAATTAGATATATAGGTATTTAAACAGTACTAATTGTTATGGTAGGTTACTTTGGTATAGACACAGATGTTTGGATGGTATGTTAATCCATGAATTACATTTTCTTCTGTTAAGTATGACAGGGTCTTCCTGTGGTTTATAACATCTCCTAATCATTAGAGGATGTAAGCTTGTGGCATCAGCTGTGGGTTATTCCTCCAAGGAGAGAGCTAATAGCCAATTAGATTTGGGATATACAGACATATGGCTGCCACTGCTGCACAGTATTTCCAGGCAGGTGAGGTGTAGCTGGTGCTGACGGAGGAGTCTTGCTTGACTCAAGGAGACCTATACTTGCTTTATTGGTTTAGTTGCCTTTGGTAACACTCTCTGGTATTCCAGAGACCATCTGTATACTTGCAAGTTCAGTCTCCATACATCTTTCCCATGTTTATATCAGGTCTTCAACAGCAGGGCCTTATCGCCTCTCTTCCTGCAGATATCCCAGCTTGTAGGCAAGGAGCCTTTACTTTTTGTGGGGGCTTGGATCCCCTGGCCAACATCTCCTTGGTAAAATAATCCATTGTTGATGTCAGAGCTCCTATATTAATATATTTTTGCTTAAGTGCATAGCTTAAGGAGACTTTAGCATTATATTTGGTTCTGAATAGAGAATAATCCTTTTCATAGTTTCTATGTCCATTAGTCAAATAAAGAAGGCAGTTTTACTGATTTTACAAGAGAATACCTCTATAACACTGGCTCCAATCTACAGCTGGAGAATGACCTCATCATCATCATATTTTTCCTTATTCTGTTGGGGGGGGGAATTAAGAAAGTCTCTTGTATTAAAACCTTTGCAGCACCTAGAAGGTATGCTTCGTTAGGATTCATTAAAAATAGTTGTTACTAGTAGGATCCACAGAGGGGCCTAATGTCTGCAGCAATCTGAGGTAATTTTCATTTTCTTAAATTATTTGATGTATTTATTTTATATTTATAATGAGTGTTCAGCCTGCATGAACTTAAGTGCAACCCTTTCATCCAACGTCCCTTGAGGACACAAGAGGGTGTTGCATTCCCAGAAACTGGACTTCAGGACAGCTGTTAACCTCATATGGGTGCAGGGATCTGAACCCAGTTTTCCAACCACTGAGCCGTATCACCAAATGCATACCTGTAGTTTTAAAAGTGCCATATTCTACATGGCTTCACATACTTTCTATACATGTGCTTTATCTTCAAAGGGTAATATTTAGGCACTTAATGATACCTTTATTAGTCTACCTAAGGTGAGACATCCACCTAAAAACCAAATTTTGAGTATTTTATGCCATACTTTAATTATAATCTCTACTAAACTTTAATTATAAATATTCTGTATGTATTTTATTCTAAATCTTCTTACCTGACTCATCATTGATTTAAAACAATGGGCTTTTATCTTATTTCATATACTTAAATTTTCTTTATTTTATTTATTATAATTGTGTGCATGATGCATGCATCTGACTATTTGAGCCACAACATGCAAATGGAAGTGAGAAGATACATTTTGTTAGATGATTGCTTCTTTACACCATTGTATTTGGTACAAATATCAAATTTATATTGTCAGGCTTATGGGAAAATACCTTTACATGGGCCCTATTTGCAGCTCTAGCACAAATTTTGACTCATAGTAGCCATCTAGTTACTTTCTTGCATAAATAAATCAGTGAGTCTCAAAAGGAAAGAAAAATTGACCTTGGGGTCCCACCCCAACTGGTTCATTCATAATTCAACTCCTACACCTAAGACACAGGGAACATCACAAAAAAAGGGTGGAAAGACCAGGGTATATACTGTGAGATAGTGTCTTCTAGACATGTGTAGGGTTCTGTGTCCATGAAATTTCAGTATGGTTGCCTAAACAACACCCTAATAGTGACAACACAGCTCTACCTGTTGATTCAGATAATGACAATTTCACAAGGCCTTATTTGTGGTTGAAAAGCTAGAGTCAATCAATAGCTACTGAGAAATGGAGACTCAGTCTTCTGCAGGGACTTGTTCTTCAGAAGGCTATCCAATCTCAAGAGATCATCCATAAACACATGTACAAAGAGAAACATTAACAAGCTTAGTAGGTTGCATATATATATATATATATATNGAAATCCTTCAATTCATGAGGCTGGGTTGCCGTGGAGCTCAGACAGGATCACTTGTCTCCACCTCCTCAGAGCTGGGATTACAAGCAGGTGGCACCAACCCTGGCTTTCTTATGTGAGTTCTCAGGATGGAACCCAGATCCTCAGGCTTGTATGAACAGTTCACACTTTACTCTCTGAGCTATCTTCTCAGCCATTCTTGAAGCTGTTGGTGGATTTTTAAAATACATTTGGGGAAGTTTCAGAAACTATATTCTATATTAGAGATATTTTATTGTTTTTGCTTTTTTAAATATTTCAGCTCTTTGACTGGCACATACAGCTAGACAAATCTCTTCCTGCACCCCTGGGCACTATTGGTGCCTGGCTGTACCGGGCTGAGGTGGCCCTGAGAGAGGAGATCGCCATCCAGCAGGTCCACGAGGAAACGGCAAACACAATACAACGGAAACTTGAGCAACATAAGGTAAAAATCCTGGTTGGACATTTCCACCATGATATTACCAGAGTTCCCTGGAGATGCGGACTAGAGTGGTTTGTACTTCCAAACTCCCATCCCAGGGGAATCAGAGGCTTTCTTCTCAGAAGTGTTCTAATTCCCACTTACCTTTCCTGTAATCGTTAGTGATGATTTCAGTACATTGTTTTACAAGATATTTTCCCATAACTCAGATAATTTTTAGCATCTTCAGGTATCTTTGTTTCTGTCACTATGTTACTTTTTATACAAAAGGTAAGATGAGAGATTATGCAAATTTACATAATAATGTAGCTGACCCCTTACTCCACACCCCACCTCCAGATTCAAAAAGCTCCCATGGCCTGGGTGTGAGCAAAGGAGTGGAGACCATGGAATGGAACGGTGTACAGCCCAGTACTCAGATGGAACATTTTAGCCTGATATAGAGTTTAGCCGATAACTGTTCCAGTACTTCTTTGGGTTTTATGATAATATAGTCCTAACTCACTAAAAATGGTATCTTGGATTGATGGGTAACCCGGTATTTTGTATGAATGAATTTAGATACCCATTTTATACTGTCAGGTGTTAGATTTTAGAGTATATTGGAAAGCAAGCTGATCAATAGATTTCAGTTCCTATAAATTGCCAAATAATTGTATTTTCTAACAAATGTTTGATATACATATATATGTATATATATATATATATATATATATATATATTAGCATCAGGTTTGTCTTACATATAAGAATTGGTGTTAGGTTCCACAAATGAGGGATGATATATATTTTTTTCTGTCTTTTGGGGATTGTGCTATGTCAATTAGCTTAATGCTTCTAATTCCATCTATCCACTTGCAAATTTCTTGATGTCTTTCTTTTTTTATAATTCTTTTATTGATATTTTGTGTATTACAGACATAATTTTTCAGTTCAATTTAAACCTATTCCCTTTTCCCTTCTCCCCACCCCACCCCAGATCATACATTCTGCCATATATGTCCTGTATCTTTCTCTCAGTCATTTTAAAGTTGTTTCTTTTTTTTTTTTTCTGCAAAGGCTTACTGTTTGGGGCAGAATTTAACTATACCAGTCTGTTCTTTTACACAGTCCTTATGGTGCTTTGGTTCTGTTCTAGTTTCTCTTCCATTGCTGTGACAAAACACTCTGACTGACACCAACTTGGGGAGGAAAGGGTTTATTCAGCTTACATCTCCTGGGTCACAGTTCATCACTTAGGGAGCTCAAGGCAGGAACTCAGGACAGGAACCAAGAGGCAGGAGCTGAAGCACAGGCCATGGAGGGGTGCTGCTTATGGATTACTGGCTTGCTCCCCTGGCCCATGCCCAGCCTACCCTCTTGTAAGATACACAACAACCTGCCAGGGCACGACCCATAGTGTGCTGGGCCCTCCCACATCACTCCACAATCAAGACAATACTCCACAGATGTGGCCACAGGCCAGTCCAATGGAGCCAATTCCCCAATTGAGGCTCCCTCAACCCAGGTGTGTTAAGTTGACACTAAAGCTATCCAGCACAGGTTCCATCCCTATTGTATTTCTCCACAATATGCCTATATAAATGTCATATATGTACCAGAATTATGTACTCCAGGAATAAAGTGTAGGCTAACTCTGATATATGTTTAGGAGTTCACATTTTCCCTTTAATTTTATATTACTCTAAAATATGAATATATACCTTCCACCCATTTACATTAATTATGTCTGAAAGTAAATGGTAAGCTAATTCTAGGGCTTATTAAGGGATTCACCTTATAACATCACATTGCTTTCAGACAGAAAGGAATATAAAAATAATGCTGCTCAGCTTGACTCTCAATTGGGGGATTTCTTACTAACACCCACAAATGAGGAAAACCATTCCCCCTTTATTTATTTATTTATTTATTTATTTATTTATTTATTTATTTATTTATTTATTGGACTGTGTCACTTCACTTAACAAAATGCCTTCTAGTTCCATCCATTTACTTGCATAGTTCATGATGTCATCTTTCTTTACAGCTGCATAGAATTCCATTGTGTAGATGTACCACATTTTCATTATCCACTCATTAGTTTACAGAAGCTTGGGTTGCTTCTAGCTTTTCAGTATTGTGAAAAGAATGTCATGGAGATTTTAACTGAGATTGCATTGAATGGATGCATTGGTTTGGGTAGGATGGACATTTTTACTATATTAGCTTTTCCAGTCCGTGAGATCTTTCCAACTCCTGATGTCTTTGTCAATCTCATTTTTCAAGGATTTAACATTTTCACTGTAGAGGGCTTTAGTGTCTTTGGTCAGGTTTGACCCATGATATTTTATTTTATTTTATTTATTTATTTATTTATTTATTTTTTATTTTATTTTTACTAAAAGAATAAAGATTTTTATTAAGCATTGTAAGTTGCATTCAATAGCCTCTGTATATGCCACACCACAATCCACTGATAGACGATCAGACTCAAAAACTGTTCATTCTTCACAATCCATGAGTTAGTGCAGAACTCCCTTCAACTTACAGCAAGATCCTACTTAGCTCTTGCGGTCAAGGGGCTGGGGAGTTATCATTTCTGATGGGGCTAGAGAGATAGCCTAGCAGTTAAGAGCACGGACTGCTCTTGCAGAGGACACGGGTTCGATCCCCAGCACCCACATGGCGGCTGAGAACCATCTTTAACTCCAGTTCTAGGGGAATCCGACACCCTCTTCTTACCTCCTTGGCATTGCATGACACGGGTGCACCAAGTTACATGCAGACAATACAGTCATACACATATGAAAATAAAAAAAATTAAAAATCATTTCTGATGATTAATGTGATGAAAAGATAAGTGATTCTGATTCAGAGTACATTGTTTGGAAACATTTTCAAAAACATCAAAATGATAGAAGTATACCTGCTTCTACTAAATTCTTGATGGGAAAATTCTCAAGAACAATTTATTTCCTGCTATTTTTTAAAAAAAAGATCAAAGGGCTTTTTTTTTTTCTTCACAGAGTTTCATACTTTGCTAATATGAAGGCATAAAACAGCAAAAAAGAACAATAATGCACACAGCAGTGAGCATACCAGGGTAATGTTGGTATTCCAATGGCTAGGTAATTTGGAAGATTTAGAATAAATGCAACAGAGGTCAATAATCACAAAAAAGGTTAGAGCAAGATCAATCATGACTAAACAGTTAACGTCTTTTATAGGACTAGTACTGATTATTAGCATTTTTGTTTGTTGCAAATGGGCACAAACTGGTAAGAATGGAAGAAAAGACAATAATATGCATTATTTTAACTACACACTTTAAAAATTATGAACCTTGCAGAAATTTAGCTCAAGTAGTAGTACTAATGGTCTATATCCTATTCAAAACCACGTAGTTCATTGATCACAGATGCATGGTATTAATCACTAAGTTTCAGAACACATTGTGTTGATTTTGAAAGGTCATTTGCATCATCTATGATTTCAGCTTTATCTCCAATGAACTTGCTTGTAAAGTATGTATGATGTACTGTATACTTAAAATCAGCAGAACTGCAATATTACTCTATAATTTTGTTTAGTTTTGATAGTTGCACTTTTTTAACACAAAAGAACCACATCAACAGTGATAAAATTTAAGAAAGAAAAACTGGTTGCATATTATTTCTTTCATAATCATCAAAATAAAAGCTTTAAACAAAGCTTTATTGTGAAACAGTAATTCAAGATCAAATATAATGCCACACATATGGTGCCAAATGCTAAAAATTATATTTTAAACTATATATATTTATATTTATATTAAAAAAGTATATATATATATATATATATATATACAAATCTAGGCTTTTGTCCTAACCAGTTTAAACTTTGTGTACTTCATTTTAAGTGCGGGAGTCAAATGCTCTTCATTCTTTTTCTCTTTTTTGTTTTATTGTAGCATTTTGACTATAACTGGTTGAACCTAAAAATATGTTGTTTAGAACTCTGATAT
Source organism: Rhizomys pruinosus (assembly GCA_009823505.1). Lineage (NCBI taxonomy): Eukaryota > Metazoa > Chordata > Mammalia > Rodentia > Spalacidae > Rhizomys > Rhizomys pruinosus. Next base: position 629,350 of record VZQC01007904.1, read on the forward strand.
CAGAGAGGGATCTGAATTTCAAAACTCCTCATTTTTCTCTTATGGAAAGGACAATGTACATAACTGCAGGTTCTCTTTCTCTCCAGATATTCCTAAATCCTTACCCTTCCAGGATCCTTCATCCTCTATAAAAATTAGTTTACTATTCTTTATTTAAGACAGCTGCTTCCAGACCAGCCTCCCTGCAGCAGGCACTGTCAGTACTTAGGACATTTAAATGAGGATTTCTAGGGCTGAAGAGATGGCTCAGCGGTTAATATCACCGACTGCTCTTGCAGAGGACCTGGGTTCAATTCCCAGCACCCACATGGCAGCTAAGAACCGTCTTTAACTCCAGTTCCAGGGGAATCTGACAGCCTCTTCTGATCTCTGCAGCATTACATGACAATGGTGCACCAACCTACATGCAGACAGTACACTCATATACATAAAATAATAAAATAAAATAAAAATGAGGGTTTGTATTGCACATTTAAAATGATGGCCAAGGAGAAAACTGTCCCCCAGATGAATGGGAGTGCAGACAACACCAGGGTCCCAGCCACACTGAAAGTACCTTGAACAATAACACTAAAAGTTGCCCAATGATATTTTAATTTATTTGAGACTATTGTGAATAGGAAGTTCTTCCTGTATTCCTTCCCCAGTTGCTTGATGTTGGCAAAAAGAAAGGATACTGATTTTTCTAGATTAAATTTGTAGCCTGACACATTTCTGAAACTCTTAGTCTTTTCTAAAAGTCTTCTGGTGAAATTTTTAGCATCCCTTAGGTAAACTATCACATCATACACAAAAAGGTATATTTTTTACCTCTTCTTTTCCAATTAGTACTCCTTTGAGTTTCTTTTCTTGTCTTATTGATCTAGCAAGAGTTTCCAGTAGTATATTGAACAGGAGTGGCTATAGGCAGCAGTCTTGTGGGTTCCTGACTTTAAGGTGAATTCCAATTTTTCTCCAATTAGAATGATGTTGTTTGTGGGTTTGTTGTGTATGACTTTAATTAGGTTGAGGAAAGTTCCTTTGAGTCCAGTTCCCTCTATGACTTTAAACATGAAGGCATGTTGGATTTTATCAAGGGGCTTTTCCACATCAATTGATATGACCATGCGGTTTTTTTTTTTTTTTTTTGTCTTTCAGTCCATTTATATACTTTATGACATGTATTGATTTATATATGTTGAACCATCCCTGCATTTCTGGTATAAATATGACTTAGTTGTGGTGGATGATCTTTTTGATGTGTTTGTATATGTAATTTACAAGTATTTTGTTGAGAATTTTTGTATCCATGTTCATTAAAGAAATGGGTCTATAGTTTTCTTTTTGGTTATGTCTTTCACTTCTTTTGGTATTAGAACGATTCTAGCTTCATGGAATGAATTTGGGGAGCTTCCATCTGTTTCTTTCCCTTTGAGTAACTTGAATAATAATGGTTGTAGGTCCTCTTTAAATGTTTGGTAGAATTTTGCTGAAAATCCATCTGTGCCTGGGCTTTTCTTAGTTGGGATGATTTGTATTACTATGACAATTTCCTCCTATGTTATGGGCCTCTAAGCTCTAGATCTCTTCTTGATTAAGCTTCAGTGTTTCCATGAATTTCAGTTATTCATCCACTTGTCTGTTTTCCAATTTAATAGAGTATTTTTTTTAAGGTATACTCATATAATTGCATGGATATTTTGATTGCCTGCTGTGATGTTTCCTTTGTCCTCTCTAATTTTGTTGATTTGGAGTTGCTCTTTCTTTCTTTTGTTCAACTGTGTTAGAATTCTATCTTGGGGCTGGAGAGATGGCCTAGTGGTAAAGAGCACTGACCACTCTTACAGAGGACCTGGGTTCAATCCCCAGCACCCACATGGCAGCTGAGGACCGTCCAAAACTCCAATTCTAGGAGAACTCCAGTTCCAGGAGAATCCGACACCCTCTTCTGACCTCTGCGGCATTACATGACATGGGTGCACACACCTGCATGCAGACAGTACATTCATACACATACCGAAATAAATAAAAATAAAAACATTAAAAAAGAATTCTATCATTTTTAGCCTTTCAAAAAAAAATAAAACAGCTCTCTTATTCTTTGTATTGTTTTCTTTCTTTCTACTTTGTTGATTTCTGCTCTAATTTTTGTTATTTCTCCTTGTCTGTTGGGTTTGCATTTCATTTGTTTTTGTCTCTCAAGTGTTTTAGTTGCAATATTGGGTCCTTTATTTGTGCTCATTCTGTTTTAAAAAACCTAGGCACTTAGGACTATGCATTTCACTCTTAGGGATGGCTTTAAAGTGTCCCCTAGCTATTGTTGTTTTCATTTAATTCCAGCACTACTTTTATTTCTTTCTTATTTCTCCTTTGACCCATTCATTATTTAGAAGTGTGTTGTTTAGTCTCCATGAGTTCTTGTGCATAGTAGGACTTCCACTGTTGTTAACGTTAAGCTTTATTGCATTGTGGTCTGATAGAATGAATGGGGTTATTTATTTGTTTATTTATTTATTTTTTTATTTATTGCTGAGGTTTGCTCTGGGTCCCTGTATGTGGTTGATTTGCTGGAAAATTCTTTGTGGTACTGAATATAACATATATTCTATGGCATTTGGGTGGAATGTTGGGTAGATGTCTGTTAGGTCCATTTGCTGTATCATATTGTTTAGTTCACTTGCATCTCTGATTATTTGTACAATTGACCTGACTAATGGGCAAAGTGGGTTATTAAAGTCCCCTACTATTATTGTGTTGGGATTAATCTGTGTCTTAGAGTCCTACAGTGTTATGTTTATTAACTTTGATACACCACTGTTTAGTGCATACATATTCATGTATATGAAGTCTTCAGGTTAACTATTCCTTTCATAAGAATCTAGTGAACCTCTTCATCTCTTCTGATTAATTTTAATTTGAAGTCTACTTTGGTATTAGAGTAGCAAGTCCTGCTTACTTCTTAGTACCATTTGCTTGAAATATTATTTTTCCATCTCTTCACCTTAAGATGGGCCTGTACTTGAATGGGCTTCTTATAAACAACATACAGATGGATTCAATTTCTTAATCCATTCTCCCAGTCTGTGTCTCTTTATTGGAAAGTCCAGACCACTGTTATTTAAAAATATTGTTGAGAGATGTATATTGCTTCCCATCAATTTAGTTTCTATTTGTAGTTTTGGTCTATGTTTGTATATCCAGAGTTATGTCTTCATTAATTCCTTTCTTTGTTACTTGGAAATAATCATTCCTTTGCTCTGTTCTTTTTATTGGTTCTAGTATTTTCTCAAGTTTTGGGTTTCCTTGTATTCTTTCATCTTATTTATGTCATGAAAATTTTTTCTCTCTCCAACTATAATAGTCTCCTGTGTTGGCACCTATAGTTATTTAGTACTGGGTGTACTTTGGTTCCAGGTCTTCTGGCTTTCATCGTTCCATTGAAAAGTCAGCTGTAATTCTGATGGTTTTCCCTTCATCTTCGACTTGATGTTTTTCTCTTGTACTTTTAAGTACTCTATCTTTGTTATAGACAACTAGTGTTTTTATTATGATATGGAGTGGGGAATTTTTTTCTGGTCTTGTTTATTTGGTGTTTGATATGCTTCTTGTATTTGTATGGGTATGTCTTTCTTCAATTTGGGAATTTTTTTCTTCTATAATCCTATTGAAGGTCTCACTGCTATGACTATCCTGGGATTCTTCTCCTTCCTCTATACCTAGGATGCATAGACTTGGTCTTTTTGTGATGTCCCATATTTCCTGACTATTTCACTGCTGTTTTTTTTTTTTAATTTTTCATAATCTTTGCTTGAGCATTCCAGTATTTCAATGTTATCTTCCAGTGTTTACATTATATTTTCTACTGCAATCATTTTGTTACTGAGACTTTCTCCCATCCTTTTCTGTTGATTGGATGAGTGTTAAGTTTCATTTTTCATTTCAGCCTGAGTTTTCTTCAGTTTCCACTTTATTCCGAAGTGTATTCTTCTCTTCTTTTAGTCTTTCTTTATCTCCTACTTCTTTGATTGGTTTGTTAGTGTGTCTTTCAATTTCCTTGACTTCTTTAAATTTCTTGAATTCTTTAAGTATGTTTATGATAGCTCTTTTTAAATCTATGTTCTGGCTTTCTTCTTGAGAATCCTCATTGTAGGGGTTGCCTAACATATTCATAGAATTTAGCAGGACCTTCTTATTTGGGTTGTCCATGTTATTTTTTTCATTATGATTTTAGCATGTGTATTTGTTTTGTGGTTTTATATTCTGTTAAGAAACAAGTGTTTCTTACATGGGGTGAAGAGTGACTTTGCTTGTTTACTTCAGATGCCTTCATTTTCTTCTTATTAGTTAGGAAAAGCTGGAAGGTCTAGGCTTCAGGATTATACTTTTGCTATTGTACTGGAGGATCACCCTTCTGATCTGGACCTTCCCCCAAAGCCCAGGACAGGTAACAATCAGGTCAGCTTGAACCTCACACAAGTGAGATTATCCTACTGGTCCCCCTGGGCTGGTTGTAAACAACTGAATCTGGATCCACAGCCAGGGAAGTTTATTCTGGAGCTGGGGGAGTGGCTTGATGTGCTCCCTAGCTAATGCATTGGGATTCTGGAATATTGCCAGAGCCAAGCCATATTGGCTTCTGGGATTCTGTCTCACCTGCTGGGTGCCAAATAGTTCTTATGGGAGTCTTGCCTCAGGGTGGATGGGTGGGGCTCTGTATAATCTGGCAGGAGCTAGAGCTGGAGCCTCTGCGATGCCTAGTGGATGAGAACTAAAGCTGTAGGAAGGCACCTTGCCTTGTCTCCAACTGCGTGGGCTGCAGAGAGTCAGGGGCTATTGATCATCAGCCTGCACCCATGATTGGGCCTGGTGGTGAGTGTACCAAGTCACTGTCCATCTGTTGCTCTGCAAGTACAGCCTGTAGGGTAGCTGGGCCACTCATGGTCTATTTTACATTTTCTACCTTACTCATGATGACCTTGAGACAATATCTCTGAGTTGTTGATCTTATTAATTCCTCTTCATTAATTATTAAAATATACTTCTTTTTATACCTCATTCTGTGCTTTATAATTATTTTAAAATTTCATAAAATGTATCCTAATAATATTGACCACAATTTCTTGCCCAAACATCAACCATCCTTTCTTAACCAACCCTACGTCCTTATTTTCTTTTAACACAATAATTCCAACTTGTGGTAGTTATACCTCTTGGGTAAATGATCATCCACTGGAGTTTGGTTGACCTACTAGGAACTACACTCGTTTTTTTTTTGTTTGGTTTTTTTTTTTTTTTTTTTTTTTTTTAAGACAGGGTCTCCCTGTAGTCACAGCTGTCATGGAACTCACTCTGTAGACCAGACTGGCCTTGAACACACAAAGATCCGCCTGCCTCTGCCTCCCAAGTACTAGGATTAAAGGTGTGTGCCACCACTCCTGGCAGAACTACACTCTTAAATAAATCTGATTCTCCCTCTCCCAGAAGCTATCAATTAAAAATTTTACCTCTGTAATGGGCAAGTTCGTGCCTACCTCCTCTCTTGTAGTTGATATTTTGTCTGGCTTGACCTTGAGAAGGTCTTGTTCTGCTGTCACCAATTGTGTAATTTTATATGTACATTGGCCCTGTTGTATCTGGAAAATAGTATTTAATTGTACTGATATACAACCTCTTTCTGTCTTACACTCGTCCCATCCCATCTTCTCCTAAGTTCCCTGAACAGGTAAGGCTATAATGTGCATGTCCCATTTAAGTATGAACACTCCAAAGTCTCTTATTTTCTACATCCTGAGCAGTTATGGGCCTCTACAATAATCACCATTTACTGCATAAAGAAGCTTCTCTGATGAAAGCTGAAAGATGCACTAATGTATGGGAATAATCATAAAACATTAGGAATTGGTTTAATATTTAGCAGAATAATAGTAGTAGGATCTTCCAAAGGGTTTATGACCTATAGAGACACAGGTTCTTGGCCCATTAATGGTGCCAGGTATGAGTTCCATCAAGTGAAACAATTCTTAAATTCAATCATAAATTATGGGTTATACCATGGCATTCCTCCCACTATTGCAACAGTGTTTATGTCTTTCAAGGTCTGCCGTTACTGAAGCTCTTGGGGTTCACAGCTGGGCAAGACTGATGATTTATTTTATTAAGTATCATAGATAGCACATTCAAGAACTATGAAATTTGACCAGATAAGATGAAGGATTGAAATCAGTACCAGCTTGATTTCTCCAATTTCTATGACTAAGATATGTAGTGTCATTAACAATAGGGTATATCTGTCAAGTTTATAAGATAAACCAAGAGGAATAACAATAGCCAGCAATCAGGAGTCCTAATGGACCCTCTAACAACAATTCCAAAAAAATGCAACATATTATGGGTACTGAGTTTTAAATTTGCTACCCTGTGGTGTCTGTGTGTCATAACATCACCTGGTTATTTGGTGACTTCATTTAATCTTTTCTTATATGCATACATGTTTTATGAAGCTGAAGTAGTAGGCATGAAATTCTCAAAATGCCTTTAGTATTAGATATCCATCTCTCATGCACTGTTATCTACTCTCTGATCTCATGCTAACTCAATTGAAAGATATTTTCATTTAGAGATTTCTTTATTTTCATTTGTCTCTATTAATTTCATGTAGTTGTTATGTATATAATTTAGAAGAAAAATAGAAATATTTTGATTTCTCATCCAATTAGTAGAATCTCCCAGGGCCATAATATTAGTGTAACACTTTCTTCACATAAAAGATTATATCTTTTTGTTAGGAGAAATTAAAAGATTAATACTTGCAGCCTGATACTATACAGATTTTCTTAATTTTAATTTAAATTCTGTAAGCTTTATTTTGTTCAAATAAAGACCTCAAAATTAAAATAGTAATTATTTTCTTTTACAGTTGAACATTTAACTTAATTTTTTACATCTAAAATTGCTCACTTTTCAGAAGAACTTTACCAACTTTACCTGAATAGTTTTGTGGTATTTTGAACTGCATCATAGTCATTCTATAAATCTTCTTAGGATCCTGCCTTTGATAGAAAAATAATTACTTCTAAGTTAAATTCCTCCACATGATTTCTTCCGTACTTTTCAAAAGTCGTTGATTCTAAAAAATTTCTTAGGTGAATACAGTGGAGCATTCCTTCCTTTATAACACCATGAGATTTTGTCTTAATGCTTTTAATTCCACTAGCTTTGCACTGGCAGCACTGTTCAGAAAATGCTCTGTAACCAAATGTTTATAGAAGGCTGAGTGCACTTCAGTACAGGTCACAGAATAAGTGGAAAGTGACCCAGGGATGATTTCCTCACTAATTAGTGACCAAAGATGCTAAAAGATGCTGCCTCTTTTATATTGAACATCTTTGTTGTTCGGTCTGCTATATTGCATGAGCTGTATTATTTAATTCTCATGTTATCACTATGAGACAAGTAATACTTCCATTTCACAGATTAGGTGTAGTAAGTTTAAGCAATTTGTCCATGAGCCATGAGCTTGTAAATTACAGAGGGCAGTTGCCTCACCCCATCTCCTTAAACAGGTACTTGAGGTGCACTTTCTGTGAGGATTTTTATTAATTCTAAGTTTATTTTATTTACCATCCACTTGCATCTCTTCCAAGAAATGCATTCCTATACAAGCTTTAAAGATATAAAAGTTTACCCATAATAACTCTGTCACTAAAGTATTCTTCTTCTTGTTTTAAAGAAGAGGAACCTGAGGCCAGAAATGTTGTTGCACAAAATGTCATAGTTTATAAATATTTTCTTGTCACATGGTCTTAGCCTAAAGGCAGAGAATAAATTATTTATTTATTATGTATAGACATGTACCTAGAATTCAATATTGAAATATGTAGAGTGCTGTTGTAAAATCCTTGTGTATTAAAATTTTTATTTCAGCTTTTAAAGTTTCTTTTGTTAATTCAGGGGTAGATGTTTTTGTTTTATCACTGTGATTAATAGTTATTCATGCTTGGAATATATTTAACTTCTATGCATGGCCACTATAACTGCCATTACTACTATTTCCTTTTGGCAGGTGGCAGACTTTCAGGCTGAGAAATTTAGAAGCAATAATGGCTTCAGAGAGATATACATTTCAGGTATAGTGTATTTCATTGATGACACATGACCTATTTCCTCAGGACTCTTTACTGCAGCTAAGGCTATATGTGACTGAAAGAAATACTTTGTAGCATCCTTAAAACGGCAGGCTTCTGACAAGTTCCATTATCTAATTTAGAATTAAGTGTCTGTGCATTTCCTGCCTGGAACTACTTCAGCACTGCCATGGGGTAATAACATTTTGTTTTGTTTTTACAACTATGTTGCTTGTGTTTCATAACTCTTCCCACTTGCACTTAATACACCAGAACGTTGTGCATTGAATAAAATGAATTTTATACTATGCCATTAGGCAAATATTTTTTTACCAGATTAGAAGCATTAAGCCCATAAGGAAAGTTGTGTATTTTCCTAGATACCTGGGTCCTCTATGATGTTATTTGATGTTGTGTTCTTCATATGATTTTCTCTGATAAGTTTATATCTTGTCTTTGCATTCTGATGCCAGTGAGCAAATGGGTTTACCACAAAGGAATTACATGTCCCACAAGTTCATTTTCAATGGCATTGTACCTACCAGTCAACTAAATTAAGACCATTTACAGAAAGGGAGCCGAGCAAAACCTTACTAAAAAATAAACAAGAGCCGGGCATGGTAGTGCAAGCCTTTACTCAGACTAAACAGTTAAGTGGAAGGAAACCCCACACCCTGGGTGTCAGTAAGGCCAATAAAGATACCTAGATTCCTAGACAGTGAACTGACATTAGCAGTCCTCCCTTTCTTTGCACCACCATTGGTACAAGTAGCCAGTTAAATACTAAATTTTAAGCTGGGAGTGGTGGAGCATGCCTTTAATCCTAGCACTCAGGAGGCAGAGGCAGGTAGATATCTATGAATTCAAGGCTAGATTGGTCTACAGAATGAGTTCCAGGCCAGATGGGGCTACAGGGAGACCTTGTCTCAAAAATAAAGTAAAGTGAAATAAAATAAAATAAAATAAAGAAAAAACTCATCATTACATAGAAAGGAATATAAAGATATTCACTACCCATACCAATATTTTTATTCAATTGTTAAATAATATGCAATAAATTTCACATTAAAATTGTATCTATTTGACTTATATATTAATATATTAAAAACCATAATAATGCAAATAAAATAAGATATGTTAAATTGATTGCAATTTTATTGGACAGTTAAATTTCATTGCCAGCCTGACTGGTTATGGATTCATATTGGGTATATGAGAGAGTTTTTAGAAAGTTACATCCTGAGAGGTGAGACTATAAGCCTTAATATGCCTGTTATCATCCCACAGGCTGATGTCTCAGGCTGAATAGAAAGAATGCAAAGGAGAAAGAGAGATGGGAATGGCCTGGCCATTTTACTTTGCTTTCTGGCCAATTACTTGTACTAGGATCTTCTCACAGGCATGCCTTCCCACACGTGACGGACTATTTTCTTTACTGTGAGGAAAATAAGCCTTACTTTTAAGTTGTTTTCTTTTGGTATTTGAAAGATGAGAAAAGAAAGTCGTGAAATATTCTTGAATAAAACAAAGTGTGGTTGTGCATCCCTTTATTCCCAGCCCCCAGGAGGTAAAGACAGGTACATTTCTTTAAGAATGATCCCAGCCTAGTCTACATGGTGAGTTCCAGACCAGATGGGGCTACTGGTAAACTGCCTCAAATAGACAAAAAAAAATAAAAAAAATAAAAAAAAAAAAAAAAAAAAAAAAAAAAAAAAAAAAAAAAAAAAAAAAAAATAAAAAAAAAAAAAAAAAAAAAAAAAAAAAAAAAAAAAAAAAAAAAAAAAAAAAAAAAAAGATATAAAAAATAAAAAAGATAAAAAAAAAAAGAAAAAAAAAAAAAAAAAAAAAAATATAAAAAAAAAAAAAAAAAAAAAAAAAAAAAAAAAAGAAAAAAAAAAAAAAAAAAAAAAAAAAAAAAAAAAAAAAAAAAAAAAAAAAAAAAAAAAAAAAAAAAAAGATGAAAAGAAAAATAAGTAAATAATAAATAAGTAATTAAAATTAAAAAAAATAGTTATATATTAAACTTTTGTCAATAATTTTGCTTTGATTTTCCTATAGTTGAATTCAATAATTTTTTTATAACTTTCTTTTCTTGGAGGACATTACTTAGTATCAAGTGAAGAATTTATTATACTGTTCTATTTGTGTTCTCATAACATCTTCTTCATGCCACTGTGTCAGAGCTTAAAATTATGAAGGCTCCATAATTACAAATATTTCTTTTTCTTAATTTTGATATCCCAGAAATTTGGAACCATAGTTTCCTCATGTTTGTGTTACTAGAAGAAAATACTATTGTTTGTATTATAATATATTTATAATAAGTTCTTAACTAACAACTTAATTTAAAAAATAGGAAAAGTATCTACACTTACAAATTGTTTTATCTAATCTGTTCTCTGCCTAAATTTCCATATTTTTTGCCTTACAGTATTGTTTTTATCTGTTTTTCAGGGGTTGTTGTTGTTGTTGCTGTTGAGAAGAAAATTTTGTGTATGTATTTAAATTACTCTCAGAACCATTTGGAGAAAAGTCTTGTACTTTCTTTTGTGTTGCTTTTAGTCATTTTTCAAAATCAGCTATTTATCCTGAGTTATCCTCAAACAAATTACTTGTTCTATCATGTTTTCATTATCAAGTCTGATTGGAATACATATGATTTAAATATTTAATCTTTATTTGCATATATGTTTTGTAGTATTGCAATTTATCAGAAATCAAGAGAAATTAATTTAATGGTAGAAAGTGTTGTTTCCTTTACCTTGACATACTTTAGGTGATAAAATTTTCAAAGTTCAGCAAGTTGTATGCAAAATATAAAAGGACCTATCCCTCCTAATAAATCATATAGAAAGCAACAGACAAAAAAAGAATGAGGGAAAGAAAAGAATAAATCAATTTGAATAGTAATTAGAAGTTTTTAATAATAGATAAGGGGCTTATGATTACCTGAAAATCAACCCTAGCCTAGCCTCCAACTGATAGTATTCTTTCCGGCTGTGAAGCTAGGTGGGTTCCCCAAGCCCGTGTAAATGGAGCCACACCAAAGGTAACTTGTGGTTACATATTAAACATGTAGGTCTTTAATATTTTTCTTATTTTTTGTTTTTTATTGTAATTTATTTTTAATATTTATTTACTTAGTGGAGCATGTGTACATCTCATACATTGGTTCCCAACAAAACCCAGTACTCTCCATGTCCCAATCCGCCATCAGAACTTATCCACCACAACATCCAAACTAATATATATTCAGTCAAGCTCCCAAACCCACAGGTCCGTCTTTGCAAATAGTTCTGCTATAGTCGAATCAGCATATCTAGAAATAATAGGTAATAAATATTCTTTCTTACCCAACAGTGTTCAGTCTCCTATAGTTTTCAGTCCCATGTCAGTCCCCCACCCATCTCTCTTGTTCCATTTTGAGACCTTTTCCCAGTTGGTATGAGCCCCAGGTCTGATGCCAACATTGACAAAGATTTAAATGTGAAATATTGCAGTCAGTTGCAAGTCACTGAATCTCTACATTCATGTACCAGGAAGCCTGGTACTTACAATCTTTCTGCCCCACTCTTCTGCAATGATCTTTGAGCTTGGGTAGATGAGGTTCAATACACTGGCTCCATCGAGGGATACATACTCTGGGGCTCCAATTCTTGGGAGCTTGAGAAGATGTGGCCTTCTGTTTGACTCACATTCTGTTTTGTACCGAAGCATTAACGGTGAGAATTGAGGAGGTCACTTATTTTCTCTCTGCCTCTCATTTTGTGCATATACGTTCAATTGTAGACATATCTTTTAGGAATGGGGATTTTTTCAGATATTATGTTCTGTGTCTGACCAGTTGTCAGATTCTGCAGTGGCGTCCATATTTTGCATACAGTGGGTTTTTTGAGTGCTGTAAGATATGCTTGTCTGTAAATCCAAGATTCCATAGTTAGTGTATGGGAAAGAGTCTCATTTTTTAGAGATAGATAGGCTTTTCACTAGGTTCTATGTCCTTTCCAGCCCTGCACATTTGGCTGAGTTTATACTGGCTCTCATGGGTTCATTCATTCCCATTGAGAGGATACCAAGTCCAAGTAGATAGCTGTTGACCATTCCCCAGACAACAGTGCTTCCACTGTACCAATGGAGTAGTTTGCTGGGCAGGTCATCGTGGTTGTTAGAGTTTGGAACAGGGCTGTACCATTGATTGGCCCCCTCCTACCAGTGTCCTCATTGTTTTTAAGAGCACTTAACTTCAGATAGAAAAGTTGAAGGTCAGTTCCTGTTCCATTAATATAAGCCTCACCCCTGCAGCATGTCCTGCTTTGAACAATAGGGCCTCATCCTCCATTTCTGGTAAATAATAAAGAGATTTGGAGGTAGCTTAATTTGTTTTGAGACTAACATGGCACTCTCTCTCACCAACAATTCAAAGGGAGGTATCCCCTATCTTGCACTCTGTTTCCTACCACAAAACTACTAGGTTGCATAATCCATACTCTAATGTTCAGACAGTGCATGTGAATTTCTTATGGGCTCTTGGGGGCATCAAATTACACTCTGGGTTTCCCAGTCTCTCAGGCTCCAATCATCTGTATTCTTTCTTCTTCCCTTACCATTCTCATCCTCCCTCCCCAGGCCCAGCACTTCTATCATCTCCACCCTCCCCATCTCATGACCTCCCCCACCTCTTACCATACTCCCTTTTACTTCTCCCCTCTTCTCTTCCAAATCCAACACCCTCGCCCTCCAGACCTTCCTCCTAGTAACAAGTTTTCCTTACTGCCCATGTTCGCAGATTTTTCTTTTCCATGTATCCTAGCCAGTTTCTTGGCCCCCTAGTTTATAATGGGTTTATACACTTACATTATGCTACACTTCAGACACTCAGACAGTTTCTGAGCCAGATCTTGAGTTCGTTGCCTGATGTGCCTTTGTAGACTGGTGCTACAATCTCCAAATGAGAGAGAATATACATCACCTGGTTTTCTGTCTTCATGTTACTTCACTCATAACATTCTCTAGTTGCATCCATTTACCTAAGAATTTCATAAATTTGTCTTTACTTACTGCTCAGTAGTACATAATTGTATAGATGCACCACATTTTCATTAGCCCTTAAACAGTTATAGGACACTTAGGTTGTTTCCATTTTTTCACTATTTTGAAAAGAGCAGCAACAAACATGTATATACAGGTATCTTTACAGTATGATGAGTCCTTTGAGTATATTCCCAGTAGCTGTACAACTGGGTAATATTGTAGGTATAATTTTAGTCTTTTGAGAGTTCTCCACACTGCCTTCTATAGTGGCTTCAGCAGTCTGCATTCCCACCAACTGTGAATGAGTGCTCCCCTTTCTCCACAACCTCACCAGCATCTTGTGTCCTTGGTTTTATGATCTTAACCACTCTGACTGAGGTAAGATGGAATCTTAAATTGATTGTTATCTGCATTTTTCAAGTTACTAACAATGTTCACCAGGTTTTAAAATATTACTCAGCCATTTCATTTCTTCTTTTTATTTTTTTTTATTTTTTATTTTTTATTTTCTTGCTGTTTTTATTTAGGTGTTTATATATTCTGCATATTATTCCACAGTTGGGTATATACCTTGTAAATTTTTTTTTCCTACTCAGTGAGTTTCTTCTTCACTTCCTTGGTTGTTTCTTTTGACATACTCAAGCTTTTTAGCTTAATGAGATCCCATTGACTAATTCATGCCCTTCATGCCTGAGCACTAGAGGTCCCATTAAGAAAGTCCTTTCTGGAGCTGGAGAGATGGCTCAGTAGTTAAGGGCAGAGGACCCAGGATTCAATTCCCAGCACCTCTTCTGACGCTGTGGTATTGCACAACACAGGGGCACCAACCTACATGTACATTCATACACATAAAAAAGTAAAAAAGAAAGAAAATCCTTTCCTATATCTACATCTTGGAGGGTACTCCCTTTGTGTTCTTCTAGCATTTTTAGAGATTCAGATTTTATAATGAGGTCTTTGATCCACTTGGAGTTGACTTTTGTCCAAGGAGAAATTTAAGGGTCCAATTTTATTCTTCTACAGGTGGTAATCCAAATCTTCCAGCACCATTTGTTGAAGTTGCTGTTTATCTCCCATTATGTAGTCTTTGTAAAATGTCAAGTGATTGAAATTTTATGTACTCAAATTTGGACTTCTATTCTCTGTCATTTAGTTAGGAAATGATATTTGAAAATAGAATGCTAGATTTTACAAATGCTTGAAAAATTATCAGTTTGGGTAATTGTAAAGATAGAAAATGTATTAGTCACCTCTCTGTGGTTGCCATAAAACACCATGACCAAAAGTAACTTAAAAGATAAAGAACTTGGACTTAAAATTGCAGAAGTACTGTCCATAAATGCACAACAGTCTTAGCCAATGCAGGAGGCTGAGGGCACACACCCTCTATAGAAAACTTGAAAGCAAAAGAGAAACCAGGAAGGGAGGCAAGGCTCTGAACCCTCAATGCCAGCCTCCAGTGACATACTTAAAATTTTCATGACCTCTTTCAAAGAGCATCACCAAATTGGGCCAAGTGTGTAAAAATGTGAATCTATGGGAAATTTTTTCATTGAAACCACTATAGAACATAAATAAAGATATATTTTGTTAAACTTAGAAGAAAGCAGGCATAGTTACATAATTCCAATGTGATATGACCTGTTTCATTTTCTATATTCCCAGATTCTAATAATATCTCTGAGATAATAATCTTTGAGTAAATGGGAGTATATAGCTTGAAATTTCTGTTTATCTACTGTCATTTTATTTGTAGGAATTTATTTAGAAAGCCTAGATGAGTAGAAGTAAGCTATCTTCTTCTTTTCTGTGACTTAGATGACTAAAATTTGAGGTGTAACTAAATGGCTTAAACTTTATGTCACTAGTAATGTGGGAACATTTTCCTGAACTATTTTACATATAAAGTATGGTGATAATTTAAGTGCTACCACAATGGATGCTGTGAAAAATTAAAATGCCATAGAAATGACCTGGATATGCTATTCACCAAAATCGAGTATTCAGGTAATCAAATGTCTGGCAATATCTGTGAGGATGTGGAAAAGGAGGATCATGTTTTCCCTGTTAGTGTAAGTGTAAAATATCATAGACATTGTGGAAAATGTGTTAAAAATAAGAGAGGAGAGATAGTCTGCTTTCCTAGATAATGCTTTCCCGGAAAATGTCTAACTATAAAGAGAGAGAGTGAGAGAGCAGAGAGAGAGAGAGAGGACGAGAGAGAGAGAGAGAGAGAGAGAGAGAGGAGAGGAGAAAGAAAGGGAGAAAGACGAGAAAGTAGAAAAGAGAAAGAGAAAGAGAAAGAGAAAGAGAAAGAGAAAGAGAAAGAGAAAGAGAAAGAGAAAGAGAAAGAGAAAGAGAAAGAGAAAGAGAAAGAGAGAGGCAGGCTTCTCAGCAGGCAAGTTCCAGGACGTTCCCATTCCCTGCACCTCTGGTGCAGGGTTCCAAGATCATCCAAGACCTGTTGCTTCTAGCCCAGGGTCCCAGGACCATCCCAGCCCAGTCACTTCCAGTGCAGGGCCAATTCCATGACCATCCAAGCTCAGTCACTTCAGGCGCAAGGTCTCTGGATCTGCTCTAACTTCCAGACCAGATTAGGTAAGGACCTACTGTCAATTTGGCAGTGGCAGAATTAACCTGGCAAATACCAGTGCTACCCACCACCCTAGCCATCCTGGTGGTAACAAAGAAGGTGACTCAAAGAACAAAGTAACAAAAGAGACAGAAAACCTTCCAACCTAGAGGAACAGGGCTTTGTGGGAATGAAACTTTTTGTGTCTTGAAGCAAGAACTTGTAAGACCTGTCCAGGAAGATCTCCAGTAATCTGATATCTCTGTGGGCATTCAGTTGCCTTTGTGAGTTATCTGTAGCAGGAAGGTTCAGGATATTAGAATGATTCTTGCTTCTCCCTACCTCTGCAAAGTTCCAGAACCAGATGGCCCCTTCGCTTGAGACATTGAGCAAAATGTCGCACCTCTAGTTACCTGTTACAAAAACAGGAGCTCTGCGGTCCTCTGAATAGAGCCAAGGTGGCTCTCCCCTCCCTTCCACCTCCCCCCAACTTCCTTTCCCAGAGCACAGTAGCCTTCAATATGTAGACGTCACTGACAGAAAATAAACAAACTAAATTGAGTTACCATCTTCCCTGCTCTCTGCCTGTGAGTCTGCACATTTTCCACAGGTGATCCCCTGCAGATTTCCCTCCCCTCCTCTTATGAGAGTGAAGGCTAGAGATTGTTGGCCTGCAGGCAGGAGACAAGTCCTGAAGCTGAGCCAAGAAGGGAAGAACAGTGTGTGGAATCTGATCATGCATGACTCAAAGACATTGAACAATGGCAGGCTTCAACCAAAGGAAGAAGCACGTGAATTTCCCATCAGACTATAAACAACAAATCAAATCCACGTGCCAGGAGCACACAGGAAAATCAACATGGGAAAAGCAAATAATAAATCCCCAACAAAATCTAGCACTCCTATAGAAGAACCTAACAATGAGTTCTCCCTGGAGAAAATCCAGTACACAGATATTAAAAGAACAATAGAAGACATAAAGAATTAAGAGAGAGAATGACAAACTCAGGAATGAAGTGGAAACACTGAAAAGATTTCATGCTGAAATGAAACAGGAAACCGACCAGTGAATCAAGGATCTAGAAGGAGAGAATGACAAACTCCAAAGGGAACTGGAAATATTAAAGAAATCACAGGATGAAATGAAAAAGGAACTTGCACACTCATCCAGTCAGCAGGAAACTTAGGAGAAAGCCTCAGTAACAGATTGGATGAAACAGAAAGTAGAATGTAAACATTGGAAGACAAGGTCGAAGAACTGCAATGCTCAAACAAAGAGTATGATTCTTTTTTTTAAATCACAAGACTCAGGGATGGAGAGATAGCCTAGCAATTAAGAGTGCCGACCGCTCTTACAGAGGACTTGGGATCTATCTCCAGCACCCACATGGTGGCCGAGAACTATCTGAAACTCCAGTTCCAGGAGAACTCCAGTTCCAGGGGAATCCGACAGCCTCTTCTGACCTCCATGGCATTGCATGACACAAGTGCACAAACCTGCATGCAGACAGTACATTCATACACATACAGAAATAAATAAAATTAAAAAAAAATCATGAGTGAAACAATCAAGAAATATTGGACACTATGAAAAGATCAATCCTCTGCATCATAGGGATAGATGAAGCAGAAGAATCTGAGGATAAAGGTATTGATCATATCTTCAACAAAATAATGGAAAAAAAAATTTCCCCAAACTGAAAAATGACAAACTTATACAAATACAAGAAGCACATAGAACACCAAATAGACAAGATCAGAAAAGGAATAACACACACCATATCATATTTAAAACACTAGACACCCAAAACAAAGACAAATTACTAAAGACCTCAAGAGAGAAACAAGTTACTTATAAAGGAAAATCAATCCGAATTACAGCTGTCTTTTCAGTGCAAATGATGAAAGCCAGAAGAACTTGGACCAAAGTATTCCAAGTACTAAAAGACTATAGATGCCAACCCAGATTACTATACCCATCAAAAATGTCAATTATAGTTGAAGGAGAAAGAAAAATCTTTCCTGACATAAACAAGATGAAAGAATTCATGTCCAGGAAACCAAGCCTTCAGAAAATACTCAAAGCAATTCAAAGGTCAGAGGTAAGGAGCAACTATCCCCAAGCACCTACAGAAAGTAGGTGAATAAAAGTATAACTGCAGAAATACAAACCTAGACCAAGAATGAAAAAAGAAAATAAACTAAAAGGAAGTAGAGAATATCACTCTCTAATAACTAAAAATATTAATGAATTCTCCAATCAAAAGACATAGACTGGGAGAATGGATTAGGAAACAGAACCCATCTGTATCCTGTTGCTATTCTACTATCAGACAAAATAGACTTCAAACTAAAACTAATCAGAAGAGACAGAGAGGGCAAAGAAATCCTTATCAAATAACCAAATAACCATGAAGATTTCACAGTCATGAATATATACACACACCAAACTCTGATGCACCAAATTTTATAAACACAGTTCTAAAGGACAACAAGGCACAGGCTGATCCCAATACACAAACAGTGGGGATTTCAATACCCCACTGAGTCCATTAGATAGGTCAACTCGTTAAAGTATAAACAGAGAAAAAAAAAGTATAAACAGAGAGATATCTGAATTGAACAATACAATACACCAAATGGATATCACCATTATCTACATAATACTCCACCATAACACCAGAGAATATACTTTCTACTCAGCATGCCATGGAACACTCTCCAAAATCAACCACATTCTGGGACACAGATAAAAACAAAACAAAACAAAACAAACAAAAAACCCTCCACAGATACTAAAGTATTGAAATGATTTCATGCATTTTATCAGACCACAGTGAAATTAAGCTTAATATCAACACCAACATAACCCCAACTATCTAAAGAACACATGGAGACTAAGCAACACAGTCCTGAATAATGAATGGACCAAGGAAGAAATAAAGAAATAAATAAAAACATTCCTGGAACTAAGTGAGAGAAAATACAACACACCAAAACCTATGGAATAATTTAAAATCAGTCCTAAGAGGGAAGTTTATAGTCCTCACTGCCTACATTAAGAAAGCAGAAAGACGACAAATAAATGAACTAACACTGCAGCTAAAAAACACTTGAGAGACAACAGCAAATGAACCTTAATCAAAAGACAGGAAGAAATAAAAAAATCAGAGCAATTAAAAAAAATTAAAAAAAGATGGGGCTGGAGAGATGGCCTAGTGGTTAAGAGTGCCAACTGCTCTTGCAGAGGACCCGGGTTTGATCCCCAGCACCAACATGGTAGCTGAGAACCATCTTTAACTCCAGTTCCAGGGGAATCTGACTCCCTCTTCTGACCTCCGCGGCATTGCACGACATGGGTGCACAAACCTGCATGCAGACAGTACATTCATACACATACAAAAATAAATAAAATTTTAAAAAATCAGAGAAGAAATCAATGAAATCGAAATGAAGAAAACAAGAAAAAGAATCAATGAATCCAAAAGCTTGTTCTTTGAAAGGATACAAAAACACACACGATTATTTCAATTGACACAGAAAAAGGCTTCAACAAAATCCAGCATGCCTTCATGCTTAAATTGCTAGAGGGAATTGGATTGGAGGGAATAATCTTCAAGGTAATCAAAGCCATATACGGCAAACATCATCCTAAATGTAGAAAAGTTAGAAGCATTCTCCTTAAAGGCAGGAACACGGCAAGGCTGTCCCTTATCACCAGTCCTCTTCAATATAGTGCTTGAAACACTTTCCAAGGCAATTCAACAAGAAAGGGAAATTAAAGGAGTACTAATTGGAAAAGAGAAAGTCAAACTATCCCTCTTTGCAGATGATATGATAGTTTATCTAAGAGATGCTAAAAACTCCAACAGAAAACTCCTAGAAACTAATAAGAGTTTCAGTAAATTGGTGGGATACGAAATTAAACTAGAAAAAATAGGTACCCTTTCCTTACAACAACAACATGCAACTGGAGAAAAAACACAAAACTTTCCCACTCACAATAGCCACTAAAACAATAAAATACATAGAAACAAACATCACCAAAGACACCAAAAATCTCTACAACAAAAAAACTTAAACCCCTGAAGAAGGAGATTGAAGAAGACATCAGAAGATGGAAAGACTTCCCATGGTCATGGATTGGAAAGATTAATATAGTAAAAATGTCCATTCTTCCCAAATTTGTATATAGGTACAATCCAATCCCTACTAAGATCTCCAAGAATTTCTTCACAGACTAGGAAAAAAATCCTTAAATTCATATGGAAAAACAAAAGATCTTGAATAGCCAGAGCGTCCCTGAGTGAAAAGTGCAATACAGAGGGGATTACTATACCAGACTTCAAACTATATTACAGGGCTACAGTTATAAATACACCATGGTACTGGCACAAGCACAGACCCATAGACCAATGGAAAAAAATTGAAGATCCAAACTTGAGTACATACAATTACAGCCACCTCATATTTGACAAAGGACCCAAAAGGACTCAATGTAGGAAAGACAACATCTTCAGAAAATGGTCCTGGCAAAACTGGATCACCATTTGTAGAGAATAAAATTAAACTCCTACCTCTCACCAAGCACAAAAATCAACACCAAATAGATCAAAGATCTCAATGTGGAACCCAAAACTCCGAAGGTGAAAGAAGAAAATGTTAGCAGCAGCCTACAAGACATAGGTGTAGGAAAAGACATTTTTTGCCTTTATTTTTTAATTTTATTTATTTTATTTATTTTTTATTGTTATTAAACTATTTACATACATCATACATCATTTCTCAATCGAATTTAGAGTCACTTCCCAAGACTTTCTAAAAAAACAGCAGCTGCTCAGGAAATACGGTCAACAATTTACAAGTGGGATCTAATTAAACTCAAAAGCTTATGTACAGTGAATGAAACAATCAAAGTGAAGAGAAAACCCACAGAGTGGGAGAAAACCTTCACCAGAGATTCATCTGAGAGACCATTAACATCCAGAATATATAGACTACTCAAAAAACAAAGAAGAAAACAAATGACCCACTCAAGAGATGGAGTAAATAGCTGATCAGACTTCAAAGTGAGGAAATAAAGATCGCTGAAAAAAATCTTAAAAGGTGTTAAACATCATTAATAATTAAGGAAATGCAAATTAAAACCACTTTAATATATTATCTCACTACAGTAGGACTGGCTAAGTTCATGAAAACAATAGACAGCAAATGCTAGAGAGGATGTAGGGAAAGGCGAACACAAATCCACTGCTGGTGAGAATGTAAGCTCATACAACCACTATGGAAAGCAGTGTGGAGAACTCACAAAAGACTAAAAACTGAAAATGAGTCTACCCTCTGACCCAGTCATACCACTCCTGGGTATATACCCAAAAGACTCATCATACTGCAAAAATAGATGCACATCTATGTTTATTGCCACTCTCTTCACAATAATAAAGAGCTGGAACCAACCCAAATCACCCTCAAACAATGAATGGATAGAGAAAATGTGGTTTATCTACACAATGGAGTTCTATGCAGCAGTAAAGAATGAAAACATCATGAATTTTGCAGGTAAATGTATGGAACTAGAAGACATTATGCTAAGTGAAGTAACAATCCCAGAAAAACAAATGAAGCATAATATCTCTAATCAGTGGATGCCAGCACCAAATATGTAGCAGTAAGGCAAACTGAGCAATATTTTCTTTCACCTGAAAGCAACTGTACCATTATAATATGAATACCTTAATGAGACCTAGAATTAGCCTACCACTTATTTTCAGACTTTTTAATTGTGGTATATGTGGGGAGGGTATGTATGCATACTTTAGAGTAATATAAAATTAGAGGTGAAAAATGTGAATTCCAAAAATGGTTACACTCATTTGTGGGTATTAACGAAATCCCCAATTGAAAGGCGAGATGAAAAACATTACTGTTATATCTCTTTTTATCTGAAAGTAAATGTGTTGTTATAATGTGAATCTCTTATCAGGGTCTAGAATTGACCTACCACTTATTTTCAGACTCTGTAATTACTGTATATGGGTGGAAGGTACATATTCATATTGTAGAGTAATATAAAATTAAAGGGGAAAATATTAATGCTTAAACATATTTTGGAATTAGCATACAGTTTATTCTCAGAGGTCATAATTTTTATACATATATTATGGTTTTATAGGCATATGTTGGAGCAATACAAAGGGGAGAGAACAACAACCATAAAAAAACTGTGTCAAAGAACTGAATGATACAGTTAATTTCTGCCCAAAACAACAAGCCTCTGCAGTGAAAAAGTTTGGAAAGACAGAGAGAAAGCTGCAAGACATGCATGGTAGAAGGCATGAACTGGGGTGGTGTGGGGGCAGGGAGAGGGGAAGGTGTTTAAACGGACTGAAAGATAATGTATGAAATATACAAATAACAAATAAAAAAGAAAACAAGCAAGCAACAGCAACAACAACAACAAAACACTATCTCCTTCTAAGTTGTTTTTCACTGACTCACCTAAAACAATATAGGCTTTTGGCATACTCTTTGTTTGCCCACCAGAACTACATTATAAGACTGGACTGTTAAAGTTATGCCCTCAAACTGTTTTCTAAACAATGTCCCTTCAAATAGACAAATGTTACTCTCAACCTCCTATCACAGATATTTCTCTGTATAATGAACTAAACTAAATGGAGGTATCTTGACTACTCGAGAGTGCTGAGAATAAGGGACTGAATTCTCAGACCTGAACAGAACATCTAAGAACATTTTATAACATCTAAGGCATTGGTGGAGATGGGTGCAAAATGGTAATTTCTGGTCATTGCACAGCTGTGGCAATCATGAACTCAGAGCAATTGTGGTGGCTTGCAGTGGATCTGATCAATACCGTTCCTTTCAGCAGCCCTACTATTCACTACCCCTCTCTGCTGAACTGTGATGGATTCTTGGAGAGCAAGAGTCATGATCTTCAAATGTGTATGCATGGTGAATGAACTCCGCATGGCTCCATTGGGTAGTTATTTACCCATGGTCACTCAGAAAACTCTGCTTAAATAAAGTGCATTACAAAAATATACAAAAAGCCATTCGTGTGGGAAAGGAAACTACAGGCTAGTTTTCGAGTTGGCAGGCATGTGTGAAACATAAGAGAAAGGGCTTTTTTCATCATTTTTCATTCATTCATTTTTGTGTGAAGTAAAATTTTGCATGCTGGTCAGTAATCCAGGTGGATGATATATTGTCCCACTGTTACCACTTCCATATGCAAAAGACTCTATTTCTAATTGCCTGATGGTTATAAGTAGACAAGGAAAACTAGATTCCTGTCTTTCTCAGTTGCTAACATTATGTCCTGATTTTGTCCTAGACTCTCTTAGCTCAGATTAAACAAGAGAATCAGGAAGAGAATATGTTATTCATTATAGCTAAAATATTGCATGATATTACTGAACATTAAAATATTTCGATTCAAATGTTTACTTTAGATCTGAGCTTCCAAGGAAAATACAGGAGGCTAAAAGTCATCCTAAGAATGTCATTTAAGCATGACTTCCTCAACACTCCAAGGTCAGAGAGCAATCTACCTTGTTATTCTCAAGAGAAGGGGAATGGAAAGATAAGAATACATTTTGTGACCAAGAATCCTTGGTTTTCTAACTGAGAGAACAATATCACTTTTTGAAAGGGACAAAGAAAGTTCAAGTCAAAAATTTGAAAAGCATCCATCCGTTTCATACAATACTGTGCCAAATACTATTGGCACACATTTAAAATTCATTGTCTACCAAAAAAGACTAAAGAAATCAATGTAGAACCTCTGAGAATATAAGAAGAATATAAGAATATAAGAAGTTTGATTGTTCCTAAGACTTTCCCCAGGTCATTCCTTACAACAAAGCAAGGTTTTCCTATTAGGTGACTATTTTACTTCAGTTATTTTGGAATTTTATAAAAAGTCATTCGTTTACTGGTATTTATAATCAAATCTCCTTAGTGTAAGAATTCAAACATTATCTTAGCCATAAAAGCACTATGAAAAAGATAATTGTAACAGCATTCATAAATATATACCTACAAATATAAGTAATCTGCTGGTATGGGGCTAGAAGAAAAGGTCCTTCTATTATTTATGAGAATAGTAAACCTACAACAAATAACTATTTGAAATAAATATTTTTAATTGCGTGCATATCATGAAGATCAAAAAATGTCTTCTTTCATTGGTTATAATTCAGTATTATATCCCTAAGCAGTGATTTTTTTTCCAATGCAAACTCAACCAAAATAATATAAAAATGAATAAAGGTAACAATCTCAGAAGTTAAGAGGCAGTGTATTAGAAATTAAACATTAAAAATCAAACTGAAGAAAACAAGTGAAAAGCACAGATTGATAAGGAAGTTAGAAAGATTTCCTCTCATTAGATCAATGAAATATGGAACCTTTTCCATTGTGATTCTTGCAAAGCTTGATAATTCTTAGCCATACTGATAAAGACAAATCCTGTGTTTACTTTTTCATAAGGGATTTATGATTCATTTTATATATAAATAGGTAAAATATATTTCTATAACATAAATATATACATTATAATGCATATTAAAATATTTTATATGTGTACATTAAAGAGAGAGCCCATATCCTTAAACTTTTTTTGTCTTTTTGATACTGTCTCCCTTTATTCCCAGCTGGCCTGAAACTAGCTACGTAGACAGGGCAGGCCTTGAACTGACAGAGATCAGCTTGCCTCTGCCTCACAAGTGCTTTTATATGCCTGGCAAAATTTCTTATACATGGAAGAACTATAAGAAATTCTGCTTGCCTGTTTAAGTTTAATTAAACAGACACACAGAGACACACACTCCTCTTGGAACTTACATCTAGGCTACACGATAATGAAATGTCATGAGTACATAAATTTTCTATATTATCATATAGATGTGCATACGTTTATTCTTATATTTTTGTTTTCTTTTTCAGAAATGTTTCCCCTGTAGCCCCAGGTGGCCTGAACTCACGATGTAGAACAGGCTGGCCTTGAACTCACAGAGATACTCTTCCTTCTGTCTCCAAATGGCTGGGATTAAAGGCATGATCCAGCATATCTGGCTTATTCTGATATTATATATTTGGATTTTATGTGAGTTTTATGCTTCAAAGAATAAGAACTGCATAATTGCATTATTGACACAATACAGATCACATTTTTTGATTAAAGGAAATCTAAGCTTGAAATATTGTGCTAACACAAAGTCATATGATTAAAAATTATTGTGAGCTTTTTGTTGTATTTACACCTAAAAATATCTTAGAAAATATTTGTTAATTAGCACTTCTTGAAATAACTGTATTAAATTTGATCTCATGGTAAATTCATGAATTCTAATTTAATGTAATTTTGTTCTTGAAATGCAAGTCTTTTTCATGCTGGTTTATAATGAGTTTACAAAATAAATTAATGGACTTTCATACTTAAAAGTTTGAAACAAGATTACAGAATTAAAAATACTGTGTTGTATAATCACTTTCAAACAGTATTTTTAAATTTTATCTTCTTAAAGTTTTTAGTTAATGATTCTACATTTGAACTTTCACTCATCTGAAAGTATACATATTGGGGCCTTTACGGAGGTATATGAATGTATTTTCTTTTATTGCCATTAAAATAAAATTATAATTTTACTTATATCATTCATAAAAATTAACTCAAAACACTAATATTTATTTGTACTTTTTTATCTAGTTAAATATATTTTAATTTTCTTTAAAAAATAGTTTTATCATCAAAAGGATTTTCTTTTATACTAATTTTTGAGTTAACTGAATTTTTGAGTTAGACTCCCTCCCAAGAATTGTATGGAGTTTCAGAATAACTACATTTTATATTTAGGATCCTTAGCTATCTGCTTTATTTAAATAACTCTGAATTTTAAAAATTAAATTTGAGATAAAAAAAGAAGTAATCTGACTGAGTATTTTGTTTCTTAGAAGTTCATCTGATATCAGATTTTACCAAAATATTTTTATCCCCTCATTATATTTTCCATGTGTATCTTTCATATACTTTCTACTAAAACCATACATTATTCATTGACCTCTTAATCTTAGTAGGACTCAAATTGATATACCATAAATATTAGTCTTACATGTAAGGAAATAAAATGAAAAGCTAAATGTATATAGTTCTTACTACCTCAATGAATAAAGAACAAAAACCAACAGTTTCCTCTTAACTTTTAGAAATTTAAATGACAAATGAAAAGAAAGTTCCTATGAATAATTGTGTGTACATTAATATAAATGAATCAAAAGTATTCTGAAGAGTCAGGGTATTACATGTACTTCGATTTCACAGTCATTTCAAGTGAATTTTTCAAAATTGGAATGCTACAGACCACTTCTTCCCTTGTTGCCTTTTCTGAAGGAACAGAACCAGTTTTAACATTGTAAATAACTTAAAAGAACAGTAAAATATCATATACTTTTCAGTAGATACATCTATTTTCATGAGTTTTTTTCATCTGCATTTTAAATAGTGGACCTGTTAAGTATACACTTTTCCAAAATGAATGTATTTAACACTGAAATTGCTGAAAATTCTAAATGAGATTGGTTCTAAAATATGCTCAACTTCAATTTAAATAAAGTATACAATCTGTGTTTTAGTTTGCTTCTACATTGCTGAGGCAAAATCCTCTTACCAATACCAATTTGGGGAAATGATTTATTTTTTCTTTTATCTCTCTGTTCACAGATCATTTCTTAGGGAGCCCAAGGTTGAAACTCAGGGCAGAAACCTGGAAGCAAGAGCTAAAGCACAGGGCATGGAGGAATGCATCTTACTGGCCTGCTCCCTAGCCCGTGATCAACTTGCTTTCTTATACCATACAGAACAACCTGCCTAGGTATAACCCCACCCACAGTTGGCTGGGCACTTCCACATCACTGAACAATCAAGAAAATTTTCACAGACATGGGCACAAGTCAGGCCAATGGAGGAAATTCCCCAATTGAGACTTCTCAACACAGGTGTATAGAGTTGATACTAAAGCTGCCCAGCAAATTCTGTCTATGTGATATTAAATGTGAAAGAGTAGGATGTAAAATATTTGAATCACTGTTTCTTAGACAATGTGAAACTCAAGCACAAGGAAAGGTGCTCCTAAAATAATCTCAAAATTTTAAGTTCTCATGTGGAAATCACCTTTAAATGAAGGTAAAACTTACTCTTGAAATGAAAAATAGTTTTATTGCTATAAATTAACATTTATCTATAATATTTTCAAGACCCATCATTTATTTTTTTATGTGTATGAGTGCATTTCCTCCATTTATGTAAGGACAACCATGTCGTGCAATACCTGTGAAGGTGAGAAAAAGATGTCAGATCCCTGTAACTGGAGTTAATGGGTGATTTTTAGCCACCATGTGGGTGCTGGGAATCAAACCCAGGAACTCTGCAAAAGTAGCCACTATTCTTAATCACTGAGCCAAGTCTCACTATTTTTGAAATAATGTTGTATGTCAAAATATGAAGTAGGTATTAACACAAATGACCTTACTCTGTTATCAACATCCACTTTGGACTGTCACAGATGTTGTTTCATAACTTTTGTTTGTATTTGAGTGATGTCTCCCTTAGAATTGCAAACGAACTCATCTTTTACTTTACTGTACTATGACTCTACTTAAAAATGCAGATGAAGGGACTGGAGAGATGGCCTAGCGGTTAAGAGCGCCGACCGCTCTTACAGAGGACCCGGGTTCGATCCCCAGCACCCACATGGCGGCTGAGAACCGTCTGAAACTCCAATTCCAGGAGAACTCCAGTTCCAGGGGAATCCGACACCCTCTTCTGACCTCCGCGGCGTTGCACGACACGGGTGCACAAACTTGCATGCAGGCAGTACATTCATACACATACAGAAATAAAAAAATAAATAAAGAGAGAATGAAAAATGCCAAAGGGAAATGGAAATAGTAAAGAAATCACAGGATGAATGATAAAAGGAACCTTTGCACAATTCATCATCAGCAGGAACTCTAATGGGAGAAAGCTCCGTAACAGATTTGGGTAAAAACAGAAAGTGAATTAGACTGTTAAACAGTTGTCAGGTAGAAGACCGCGAAGAATTGTCAACCCCAAAACAGAGTGATTCTTTTTTTTAATCACAGAACCGGTGATGGGGTAAAGAGCTGCCTACAATTGAAGAGTGCGGAACCAGCTCTTACAGCGGACTTGGGATCTAGTCTCCAGCACCCGACCATGGCTGGCCAGCCGAGAACATCTGAAAACTCCGTTCCAGGAGAAACTCAGTTCCAGGGAATCCGACGGCCTCTTCTGACTCCATGGCATTGCATGAAGCAAGTGCACAAACCTGCAGCAGACATACATTCATACACATACGAAATAATAAAATACAAAAAAATCATGATGAAACAACTTCACAGAAATATTGGAGGCACTATGAAAAAGATCCATCCTCTGCATCATAGGGTAGATGAAGCAAAGAAGATCTGAGATAAGAGTTCTGATACGATCTTCAACAAAATAATGAAAAAACAAAATTTCCCCAACTGAAAAATGACAAACCATACAATACAAAGAATCACGATAGAACACAAAAGAAAGATTAGAAAAGGAATAACATTCACACATATGCTTAAATTAATAAAAAAAAAAAAAAAAAAAACAAGTAAAAAACAAGTTCAAACAGAGTAAGATACTAGTGAAGAAAAGTACTATAGGAAACATGCAATCCGAATACAGTGACTCTTTCGTGCAAAGATGAAACCAGAACAACTTGGACCAAAGTATTCCAAGCTTACTAAATAACTTAAGATGCCAACCCAGGTTATACTATACCCTAGCAAAATTCAATTATAGTTGAAGGGAGAAAGAAAAATCTTTCCAGTAACATAAAAGATGAAAGCGAATTCATGTCCGGAACCAAGCCTTCAGCAAAATACTCAAAGCAATTCACCAAGGTCAGAGTAAGGAGCATACCTATCCCCAACACCTACAGAAAGTAGGTGAATAAAGCATAAACTGCAGAAATCACACCATGACCAAGGAATGAAAAAGAAAATAAACTAAATAGGATAGATAGAGAATATGCACATCTCTAATAACTAAAATATTAATTACTTCTCTCACACTCAAAAGACATACGACGGGAGAATTGGATTAGGAAACAAAACCATTGTATCCTGTTGCTATTCTACATCACGACAAAAATAGACTTCAAAACTAAAACTAATCAGAAGAGTCACAGAGAGGGCACAATGAGCATCCGTTATTCAAATAGGGACCAAATTAACCATGAATGATTTCATCAGATCAGAATAAAGACCAAACCAACAACTTCTGACATGCAACCAAATTATAACACAGTTCTAAAGGACAACAAGGACAGGGCTGAGCCGCAACACAAACAGTGGGGATTTCAATACCCCACTGGTCCTTGATAGGTCACTCGTTAAAAGTATAAATACAGAGAAAAAAAAAGAAAAACAGAGAAATTGAAATTGGAAAGATACAAACAACCAATATGGATCCCCATTATGCTACAAGATACTGACCACCATAACGCCAGAATATCGTTCTCTACAGCATGCATGGAACACTCTCCAAAATGACCACATTCTGGGACCCAACGATAAAAACAAAAACAAAACCAAACAAACAAAAAAAACTCCTTTTATTTAAGAACTAAATATTGAAATATGTCATGCATCTTAATACTGGCAGCACTAAGTGCAATTAAAATATATCAATACCAGGATAACTCCAAACTTTTCAAGAACACATGGAGACTAAGCTAACCTCTCTGAATAATGAATGGAACAAGGAAGAATAAAGAAATAAAATAAAAACATCCTGGAACTAAGTGAGAGAAAGATACAACAACACCAAACCTATGAATAATTGTAAAATAGTCCGAAGGGGAAGTTTATTAGTCCTCACTGCCTACTTAAGAAAGCTAGAAAGACGACAAAGAATGAACTAACACATTGCAGCTAAAAAAAAACACTGAATGAGACAAAGCAGCAACTGAACCTTATCAAAAGACCTGAGAACGAAATAAAAAAATCAGAGACATTAAAAAAAAATTTAAAAAAAGATGGGGCTGGGATATAGATGTCCTAGCTGTTAAGAGTGCAAGCTGCTCTTGCAGGAGGCCCGGGTTTGATCCCCAGCACCAACATGGTAGCTGAGAACCATCTTTAACTCCCAGTTCCAGGGATCTGACTCCCTCTTCTTGCCTCCGCAGGCTTGGCACGACACGGGTGCACAAAGCCTGCATGCAGACAGTACATTCATACACATCAAAAATAATACAAATTTTTAAAAAATCAGCGAAGAAAGAAGAAAATCAATGAATCTGAAATGGAAGAAAAACAAGAAAAAATCAAGTGAATCCAAAGCTTGTCTTTGAAAGATACAAAAACACACCCGATTATTGCAATTGGGACCAGAACACACAGGCTTCTCACAAATCCACACATGCTTCATTGCTTTTAAATTGCTAGTGGGGAATTGGATTGGGGTAATACATATCAAGGTAATCCACAGCCATATACCTGCAACATGCTCCTAAGTAGACAAGTATTAGAAGCATTCTCCTTCCCGAGGTCAGGAAGCACCGGCAAGGCTGCCTTCCTTCCACACCATACCTGCTTCACATAGAAGTCTGACCACTTTCCAGGCAATTCCATCACAGAAAGGGAAATTAAAGGAGTACTAATTGGAAAAGAAGAAAGTCAAACATCCCTTTTTAAATGATGAACTGATAGTTAACCTAAGCGAATGCAAGAAACTCCAACAGAACACATTCCTAAGAACGAAGAAGGGAGATTCAGGAACGTATGGGGATACAAAGTAAAGAGAAAAAAACGAGGTACCGATTTCTTTACAACGACCAACATGCAACTGGAGATAAAAACACAAAACTTTTCCCACTCACAATGAGCCACAACAATAACAGTAGCAGAATACATAAAACACAACGCGACACCCAAACTCTCTACAACACAAAACAACTAAACCCTGAAGAAGGAGATTGAAGAAGGACATCAGAAGATTGAAAGACTTCCAGTTGCTCATGGATTGGAAACAAATTAATATTTTGTTAGTAATAAACTGTCCATTCTCCCAAATATTGTATTAGTGTACAATGCCAATCCCTACATCAAGTCTCAAGAATTTCTTCACAGCTGGAAAAAAATCCTTAAATTAATGGAAAAACAAAGACTTGGAATAGCCAAGCACCCTGGTGAAAAGTGGATTTTATTCAGGGGGGATTACTTATATCAGATTCAAACTATATTACCAGGCTACTAGTAATAAATGTACAACCAATGGTCCTGTCACGAGCAGACCCACGAGAACCAATGGAACAAAAATGATGATCCAAACTTGGTACATACAATTCAACGCCACCTACATATTGACAAAGGGCAAGAACAATGGCTAATGTAGAAAGGGACAATCACCTGTCAGAAAAGGTCCTGGTCAAAACTGGATCCACCATTTGTAGCAGACAAAATTCAACTCCACCTCCCCACTGACAAAAAATCACACCAAATAGATCAAAGACTCAATGTGGAAACCCAAACTCCGAAGGTGACAAGAGAAAAGTTTAGCAGCAGCCTCAAGATGTAGGTGTAGGAAAAGACTTTTTGGCCGTTAATTTTTTTAATTTTATTTATTTTATTTATTTTTTATTGTTATTACAACTATTTACATACATCATACATCATTTTCATCGAAATTTAGAGTCACAGTCCCACAGGACTTTCTAAAAGAAATCAGCAGCTGCTCAGGAAATACGGTCAGACAAGTTGACACGTGGGAATTCTATTAAATCAAGAAGCTTATGTACAGTGAATGAACAATCCAAGAAGGGAAAGGAAACCCACAGAGGTGGAGAAAACCTTCAACCAGAGATTCATCTGACAGACCATAACATCCAGAAGTATATATATAGTATATATATAATATTATATATACTATATATAAGTATAACCCTCAAACAACAGAATGTTAAGAAAACAAATACCCACTCAATAGATGGACTTAAATAGCTGATCAGACTCAAAGTGAGGTAAATAAAGTAAATCGCTGAAAAATCTTAAAGGGTGAAAAGACTCATTAATATGAAGGAAATGCAAGTAAAACAACTTTAATATATTATCTCACTACAGTCTAGGACTGGCTATAGTCATGAAAACAAATACTCAAATGCTGAGAGGATCTGGGAAATGCGAAACAATCCACTCTTGAGAATATGTAACTCATACAACACTAGTAAAGCAGTGTGGGAAACTCACAAAAGACTCAGAAAACCTGAAAATGATCTACCCTCTGACCCAGGTCCATTACACTCCTGGGTTATACCTAACAAAGACTCATCATACTGTCAAAAGATAGATGCACATCTAGGTTTATTGTCAGCTCTTTCACAATAGCAAGGAGCTGAGACCCAACCCAAATCACCCTCAAACCAATGAATGGCATAGAGAAAATGTGGTTTCTCTACACCAACGGAGTTCTATGCAGCAGTAACAAATGAAAAACATCTGAATTGTTGCAGGTAAACATTGTTATGGAACTAGAGAACATTATGTAATGAAGGTAAACAATCCCAAGAAAAACAAATGAACATATATCTCTAAAGTCAGTGGAATGCCAGCACCACAATAATGTAGCCAGTAAGGCAAACTGAGCAATGTGTATATTTATCTTATACTGAGGTCACTGTGCATTTAAATTAATACCTTAACATGTACCTAGAATTAGCCTACCACTTTTTTCAGACTTTTTAATTGTGCGTATATGTGGGGGAGGGTATGTATGCCTACATTAGAGTATATTAAAACTTAGAGAGGGAAAAATGGACATTCCAAAAATGGTTACACTCATTTGTGGGTATTAACGAAATCCCCAATTGAAAGAGTCCGAGAATGCAAAACAGTTGTTAATCTCTTTTTATCTGGAAAGTAAGTGTGTTTGTTATAAATGTGATCTCTATATAAGTGGGACCAGAATAGAATGACTGAACACAATCTTTTTCAACTGTAGTATATATACTATAGATGGGTGGAAGTACATATTCTATTATGAGAATATATAAAATTCAAGGGAAAACACTTGTATTCTTATACACATATGTGGATTAGCATAACATTTTTCATTCTCAGAGGTCTAATTTTTATACGATATATTAGGGTTTTATAGGATATTTGGAGTCAATATCAAAGGGGAGAGAACAACAACCATAAAAAAACTGGTGTCACAGATGAACTGAATGATACAGTTAATTTCTGCCCCAAAACAACAAGCCTCTCAGTGCAAAACATTAGGAAAGACAGAGAAACAGCTGCACAGAGCTGCAATGGTGGTCTAAGCACTGGGAGTTCGGGGGTGTGGGGCAGGGAGAGGGAAGTGTGTTAAACGGACTGAAGATAATGGTTGAAATAACAATAATACAATAACAAAATAAAACAAGAAAACAAGCAAGCAACAGCAACAAACAACAAAAACACATCTCCTTCTAATTTTTTTTATCACTGACTCAACCTAAAACAATATAGGCTTTTTGCATACTCGTTTGTTTGCCCACCAAACTACATTATAAGACTGGACCCTGTTAAAGTTATGCCCTCAAAACTGTTTTCTAAACAGGTCCCTTCAAATAGACAAATGTTGACTCTCAAGGTCCCTCCTATCCACAGATATTTCTCTGTATAATGAACTAAACTAAATAAGGAGAGTATCTTGACTACTCGAGATTGCTGAGAATAAGGGACTGACATTGCTCAGACCCTAACATGAACATCTAAGAACATTTTATAACATCTAAGGCATTGGTGGAGATGGGTGCAAAATGGGAATTTCTGGTCATGCACGCTGTGGCAATCATAACTCAGACAGCAATTGTGGTGGCTTGCAGTGGATCTGATCAATACCGTTCCTTAGGCAGCCCTACTATTCACTACACCTCTCTCTGACTGTGATGGATTGCTCTGGAGAGCAGAGAGTCATGATCTCAAATGTGTATCATGGTGAATGAACTGCCGCATGGCTCCATTGGGTATTATTTACCCATGGTCACCAGAAAACTCTGCTTAAATAAGTGGGCCATGTACAAAAATATACAAAAACCATTCGTGTGGGAAAGGAAACTACAGAGCTAGTTTGTCGAGTTGGCAGGCCATGTGTGAACTACGAGAATCAGGCTTTTTTCCTATATTTTTCATTCATTCATTTTGTGTTAAGTAAAATTTTGCATGTGGTCAGTAAGGCTCATGGTGGATGCATATTGTCCCACTTGTTCCACTTCCATTGCAAAGAGCCTCTATTTCTTTGCCTGTGGTTATAAGTAGACAAGGACCATCTAGCATTCCTGTCTTTCTCAGTTGCTTAACATTCATGTTTCCTGATGTTTTGTTCCTCTAGCGTCGATAAAAAGAGACTTCTAGGAGGCCAATACGTATTCACAACTAATGCGATCATACGTGCCACAAGCTTCCATTCATGTTCTCTTTAGCTACCCAAAACAGAGGCAAATCTCTAGAATGTCTCTCTCCCTATTTCAATGTCTTTCGCTCTGCGTTCGTCCCGGCTCCCGCTCGCATGTTCTTTACCTCTCTTCTCCACCTCCACGGTCGCCGGGAGGGCAATCTCACCTTTGTTATTCTTGCAAGGTACAGGGGAATGGAACAGAAAGATCACATTTTGTGACCAAGAATCCTTGGCTTATCTACTAATGAGCCCTCCCCTAGAACAATATCACTTTTTGAAAGGGACAAAGAAAGTTCAAGTCAAAAATTTGAAAAGCATCCATCCGTTTCATACAATACTGTGCCAAATACTATTGGCACACATTTAAAATTCGCTTGTCCTACCAAAAAGACTAAAGAAATCAATGTAGAACCTCTGAGAATATAAGAAGAATAAGAATAATAAGAAGTTGTGATTGTTCCTAAGACTTTTTCCCCGAAGTCATTCCTTACAACAAAGCAAGGTTTTCCCTTAGGTGGACTATTTACTTCAGTTATTTCTTGAATTTTTAACAAAGTCATTCGTTTACTGGTATTTATAATCAAATCTCCTTAGTGTAAGAATTCAAACATTATCTTAGCATAAAAGCACTATGAAAAAGATAATTGTACACAGCATCTCTAAATATATACCTCAAATATACAGTTAATCTGCTGGTATGGGGCTAGAAGAAAAAGGTCCTTCTATTATTTATGAGAATAGTAAACCTACAAAAAATACTCTATTAGGAATAATATTTTTTCAATTGGCGTGCATGATCATAAGAATCATAAAAATGTCTTCTTTTTCAGTCATTGATTTTTTTGTTATTTCGTATATTATCCGTTTTTTTTTCCAATGCAAACTCAACCAAAATAATATAAAAATGAATAAGCAGGTAACAATCTCAAGAATGCTTGAGCAGTGTTATTTAGAAATTAACATTTAAAAATCTTTAAACTGAAGAAAACAAGTGAAAAGCACAGATGATAAGGACTAGTTAGGAAAGATTTCCTCTCATTAAATCAAGAAATATGGAACCTTTTCCATTGTGATTCTTGCAAAGCTTGATAATTCTTAGCCATACTGATAAAGACAAATCCTGTGTTTACTTTTTCATAAGGGATTTATGATTCATTATTATATATAAATAGTAAAATATACATTTCTATAACAACTATATATATACATTATAATGCATATTAAAATATTTTATGTGTACATTAAAGAGAGAGCCCATATCCTTAAACTTTTTTGTCTTTTTGTACTGTCTCCCTTTATTCCCAGCTGGCCTGAAACTAGCTACGTAGAAGGGCAGGACCTTGAACTGACAGAGATCAGCTGCCTCTGCCTCACAAGTGCTTTTATATGCCTGGCAAAATTTCTTATAATGGAAGAACTATAAGAAATTCTGCTTGCCTGTTTAAGTTTAATTAAACAGACACACAGAGACACACACTCCTCTTGGAACTTACATCTAGGCTACACGATAATGAAATGTCATGAGTACATAAATTTTCTATATTATCATATAGATGTGCATACGTTTATTCTTATATTTTTGTTCTTTTTCAGAAATCTCTCCCCTTAGCCAAGGTGGCCTGAATCCACGATGTAGAACAGGCTGGCCTGAACTCACAGAGAACTCTTCCTTCTGTCTCCAAATGGCTGGATTAAAGGCATGATCAGCACTATCTGGCTTATTCTGATATTATATATTTGGATTTTATGTGAGTTTTATGCTTCAAAGAATAAGAACTGCATAATTGCATTATTGACACAATACAGATCACATTTTTTGATTAAAGGAAAATCTAAGCTTGAAATATTGTGCTAACACAAAGTCATATGATTAAAAATTATTGTGAGCTTTTTGTTGTATTTACACCTAAAAATATCTTAGAAAATATTTGTTAATTAGCACTCTTGAAATAACTGTATTAAATTTGATCTCATGTTAAATCATGATTCTAATTTAATGTAATTTTGTTCTTGAAATGCAAGTCTTTTTCATGCTGGTTTATAATGAGTTTACAAAATAAATTAATGGACTTTCATACTTAAAAGTTTGAAAGCAAGATTACAGAATTAAAACTACTGTGTTGTATAATCACTTTCAAACAGTATTTTTTAAATTTTATCTTCTTAAAGTTTTTAGTTAATGATTCTACATTTGAACTTTCACTCATCTGAAAGTATACATATTGGGGCCTTTACGGAGGTATATGAGTAATTTTCATTTTATTGCCATTAAATAAAATTAATAATTGTGTACATTATATCATGCATAAAAATGTAATCAAAACACATAATATTATTTACTTTAAAAATTTAGTTAAATATATTTAATTTTCTGTAAAAAATAGTTTATATCATCAAAAGGAGTTTCTTTATTGATACTATTTTTGAGTTAACTGAATTTTTGAGTTAGACCTCCCTCCGCAGATTTGTCTGAGTTTCAGAATAACTACATGTTTATTTTAGGATCCGTAGCTATCTGCGTTATTAAATAACTCTGAAATTTTAAAAATTAACTTTGAGATAAAAAAAGAAGTAATCTGACTGAAGTATTTTGTCTTAGAAGTTCATCTGATATCAGATTTTACCAAATATTTTATCCCCTCATTATATTTTCCATGTGTATCTTTCATATACTTTCTACGTAAAACCATACATTATCATTGACCTCTTAATCTTAGTAGGACTCAAATTGATATACCATAAATATTAGTCTTACATGTAAGGAAATAAAATGAAAAGCTAAATGTATATAGTTCTTACTACCTCAATGAATAAAGAACAAAAACCAACAGTTTCCTCTTAACTTTTAGAAATTTAAATGACAAATGAAAAGAAAGTTCCTATGAATAATTGTGTGTACATTAATATAAATGAATCAAAAGTATTCTGAAGAGTCAGGGTATTACATGTACTTCGATTTCACAGTCATTTCAAGTGAATTTTTCAAAATTGGAATGCTACAGACCACTTCTTCCCTTGTTGCCTTTTCTGAAGGAACAGAACCAGTTTTAACATTGTAAATAACTTAAAAGAACAGTAAAATATCATATACTTTTCAGTAGATACATCTATTTTCATGAGTTTTTTTCATCTGCATTTTAAATAGTGGACCTGTTAAGTATACACTTTTCCAAAATGAATGTATTTAACACTGAAATTGCTGAAAATTCTAAATGAGATTGGTTCTAAAATATGCTCAACTTCAATTTAAATAAAGTATACAATCTGTGTTTAGTTGCTTCTACATTGCTGAGGCGAAAATCCTCTACCAATCCAATGTTGGGGAAATGAGTTTATTTTTTTCTTTATCTCTGTTCACAGATCATTCTTAGGGAGCCCAAGGTAGAAACTCAGGGCAGAAACCTGGAAGCAAGAGCTAAAGCACATGCATGGAGGAATCATCTTACTGGCCTCTCCGTAGCCCGTGGATCAACTTGTGTCTTATACCATAACAGAACAACCTGCCTAGGTATAACCCACCCACAGCCTTGGCTGGGCACTGCTCCACATCACTGAACAATCAAAAAATTCTCACAGACAGTGGCACAAGTCAGTCCAATGGAGGAAATTCCCACTTGAGACTTCCAACACAGGTGTATAGAGTTGATACTAAAGCTGCCCAGCAAATTCTGTCTATGTGATATTAAATGTGAAAGAGTAGGATGTAAAATATTTGAATCACTGTTTCTTAGACAATGTGAAACTCAAGCACAAGGAAAGGTGCTCCTAAAATAATCTCAAAATTTTAAGTTCTCATGTGGAAATCACCTTTAAATGAAGGTAAAACTTACTCTTGAAATGAAAATGAGTTTTATTGCTATAAATTAACATTTATCTATAATATTTTCAAGACCCATCATTTATTTTTTTATGTGTATGAGTGCATTTCCTCCATTTATGTAAGTGCACCATGTCGTTGCATACCTGTGAAGGTGAGAAAAAGATGTCAGATCCCTGTAACTGGAGTTAATGGGTGATTTTTAGGCCACCATGTGGGTGCTGGGAACAAACCCAGGACTCTGCAAAATGTAGCCACTATTCTTAATCACTGAGCCAAGTCTCACTATTTTTGAAATAATGTTGTATGTCAAAATATGAAGTAGGTATTAACACAAATGACCTTACTCTGTTATCAACATCCACTTTGGACTGTCACAGATGTTGTTTCATAACTTTTGTTTGTATTTGAGTGATTGTCTCCCTTAGAATTGCAAACGAACTCATCTTTTACTTTACTGTACTATGACTCTACTTAAAAAATGCAGATGAAGGGACTGGAAGATGGCCTAGCGGTTAAGACGCGCCGACCGCTTCTTACAGAGGACCCCGGTCGATCCCCAGCACCCACATGGCGGCTGAGAACGTCTGAAACTCCAATTCCAGGGAGAACAGCCAGTTCCAGGGGATCCACACACCCTCTTCTGACCTCGCCGGCTTGCAGACGACGGGTGCACAACTTGCATGCAGGCAGTACATTCTACACAAATACAAGAAATAAAAAAAAAATCAGATGAAAATGAAAACCACAACATTAAAATATATAACCTTGACCCTAACCCTAACCCTTATTTGCTTCAGGATGGATGGTGGACCACTCCCACTCAAATTGCTTATAGTCTGTGGTGATATTTAAATTATTATTCAATAAAATTAAACAGATTATTGAAATAATGTCTGGTAATTCCATCTTTAATTTTACTTAGAGATCATCAAGTAGTACTAACAAATATGTTGTATATAAACAATTAAATGAAAAAGCAATCAATGATTTATTTATGATATATATATAAAATATTATATATATATATATATATAACTCTATATATATATCTATATTTATGAATATATATAATATATATATTATGAATATATATATATATATAATTGTGAATATCACCAGCACATTTAAGAAGATATCCTTACATTGAAAATTAAAAATGTTAGTTGATCATCACTAATTGAACTGAATTAAATAAAATTATAATTATATTTATAAGCATCCATGTTTGAATACTACCCATCAAATATTGTTCTAGTTTCTCTTCAATTCCTATGACAAAACATGCTGACTAATTCCAACTTGGAGAGGAAAGGGTTATTTGACTTACAGCTCCTGGGTCACAGTACTTCACTTAGGAAGCCCAAAGGAGGAACTCTGGGAAGGGACTTGAGGCAGGAGCTACAGCACAGGGCATGAAGGAATGCTACTTACTGTCTTGCTCCCATGGCCCATGCCCCAAATATTTTCTTATAAAACACAGAA
Source organism: Rhizomys pruinosus (assembly GCA_009823505.1). Lineage (NCBI taxonomy): Eukaryota > Metazoa > Chordata > Mammalia > Rodentia > Spalacidae > Rhizomys > Rhizomys pruinosus. Next base: position 668,871 of record VZQC01007904.1, read on the forward strand.
CAAACTGCCCAGGAGTGGCGCCACACACAATGGGCTGGATCCTTCCACATAACTCAGCATGCCCTACAGACATCGTCATGGGCCTGTTAATGAAGGAAGTTCACCAACTGACGCTCCGTCCACCCAGGTGTGTCAAGTTGGCACTAAAGTTAACCAGCATAGAAGGAGATATATCAACATTAACATTAGCAAAACTAATAAATTGCATTAGAAAACTAAATATATTACTAATGATTAGAGAACATAGTCATATGTACTGCTAATTAAAGTTATGTCTTCTCATATATTTCCACTGTCAATTTGTCATATATTTTTAGTATTTTACAGATCCTTGCTGTAAAGCATTAAGTTATATTAAAATACTACTTTGAGCTTTTAGTAAATGTATATAAAAATATACACTTTGAGCTATTAGAGAACAACAATAAATTGTGATGGAGATTTGTGGGACATAAGAGGTGTTGGATCGGGCCTAGAAGGATTAGCAATAATGTTGATACATTCATTACTCATGTACAAAAATCTCACAAAAAATTTTAAAGTAATTCAAATATATTTTATGTACACTATTGTTTAAACATCTGTTTTGTTTGCCTCAAGAGTACTAATTGGTGTAAAAAGGTTCTTTCAAGGTACGCTGACTAGACTCTGGCAGATGAACATGCAGACAAGGGCACCTGTGTATAAATGCTTGGCTGGATGAGATTGAATATGTATGGCAAAATGCATGAAGTCAGGCAGGAGGTATGGTGTGGATAAGGGAGGATGTCTAAATTTGATTAAGAACAGTTGCACGAAATGTAAAAAAGCTCAAAATAAAATAAAGAAAAAAGAATATACTACAGAAATAAATTTGGTTTCCATCAGATATATTACAAAGATTATTATAAACTTTTAAGAATTCATCTTTCAGTGCTTTATTCTTTCAGCTACATCAACATAAAACCAACCACACTGTATTTATTTTATTATTATTGCATTAACTTAACTATAGGATTGCCTGTGCAATTTCATATGGACTAATGTTCCCACTAAGCTTTTCAATTATATTGTTCTCCTTCTTATCTTCTTTGGTCTTTTTGAGACAGAGTCTCCCTTTAGTCTCAGCTGGCCTGGAGATTGCTCTGTAAACAAGGCTAGCCTTGAACTCAGAGATTCACCTCCCTCTGCCTCCAGAGTGCTGGGATTAAAAACGGTGTGTGCCACCACAGCTGGCATCTCCATGTTATCTTTTACTTAACATGTTTGGCACCAGCATTCCTTTTGTTTGCTACAGACATATTTTCTTTTAATAGTTAATTTTTTTATTTTTATTGATGCTTTGTGTATTTCATACATCATATTCCAATTCAGTTCAGACATATATCCCCTTCCCTTCCCCACACCCCAACCCTACCCATCCCAGAACATGCATTCTGCCGTAACTTTTCTGCATCTTTCTCTGCTTTTTTGTTTTGTTTTGTTTTGTTTTCATTTTTTTTAACAATAAGTGATAATTTGTGAGTACAAGCATCCTTCATGTAAAACCAATTTGCAAGCAGGAACTGGAGTCAAAGATGGCTTTCAGCCACAATGTTGGTGCTGGGTATCGAAACCCGGTCCTCTGCAAGAGCAATTGGTGCTCTTAACTACTAGGCCATCTCTCCAGCCCCAGGAAAAGATTTTCCTAAATCAGAGAGCAGCTACTCAGGAAATAAGCTTGACAATTGACAAGTGGCACTTTATTAAACTCAAAAGTTTCTGTTCAGCAAAAGAAACAGTCAGGGAAGTGAAGAGAAAACACACAGAGTGGGAGGAAACCTTCACTGCTGATACATCTGACAGAGCATTAACTACCAGAATATATTAACTATTCAAAAAACAAAGAAGTAAGAAAACAGATGACTCACTAAAAAGATGGAGTAAGGAGGTGAGCAGAGACTTCACAATGGAGGAAATAGAGATGGCTAAGAAACATCTTAAAAAGTGTTCAACAAAGTTAATAATTAAGAAAATGCAAATTAAAACCATTTTAAGATATCATATCACCCCATAAGGCTGGCAAGGATCAAGAAAACAAATGATACTAAATGGTGGAGAGGGAGTGGGGAAAGAGAAACACTCACTCACTGCTGGTGGGAATGTAAACTTATACAACCACTATGGAAAGCAGTATGGAGAAACCTTAAAAGACTCAAAATGAGCCTACCACCTGACCAGCCATACCACTTCTGGGAATATATCCAACAGACTCTTCCTACCGCAGAGATACATGTACAGCAATGTTTCTTGCACCTTTCTTCACAATAGCAAAGAGCTGGAACCAACCCAAATATCCCTCAACCGATGAGTGAATAGATAAAATGTGGTCCATCTACACAATGGAGTTCTATGTAGTGGTAAAGAAAGATGACATCATGAAATTTGCAGATAAATGGATGGAATTAGAAGATTTTATGCTAAGTGAAGTAACACAATCCCAGAAAAACAAAAGACCAATGGTTTCCCGCATCTGTGGATGCTAGTACCAAGTACCTAGGTGTAAGACTAACTGAACAAAGTTAATGTTATATTCCTCATGATCTAAAGATAACTGTGCTCTTGCAATGTGAATATCTAAGCAGGTTCTAGAGCTGACCTAACATTTGTTTTCAGACCTTAGGTTTTTGGTACATGATGGAGGGTATGTGTGCATCTTTTAGAATAATATGGGATTAAAATGGAAAGATGATAATCAAGAAATATGATATGGAAATAACATACAGTTTGTTTCCAAATGATATAATCTTAATATAGGTACAATGTAATAGGCTGGTGCAACCTATCCTTCCTGGGTGCTTAACGACCATACTTAATGCCCATACCAATTTGGCCGAGAGACCTAAGGGATAATTTTGTTCCTTGCCCTCAGAGGTCAACCAAGTCTTAGGGGATTATGCATGGGGCACCTCTTGAAATGTCCTGCAGAGGTGGGTCACTAGTCTTCCTGTTCAGGGAGGTCTTGGAGAGCCACCAATGGGACTTCATCCAGTGTCCAGTCTATAAAGAGGAAAGTCTGCTCATGTTTCAGAAAGGGAAGCCTGGTCTAGCAAGACCTGCTTTTGTCTTTGAGTGGATGGAACTGATGAATGAAAAGCTGAAAGGAGCAAGGGGGCACCCACCCTTCTCCCCCACCACAAAAAAAAAAAAAAAAAAAAAAAACCAAAAAAACACCAAGAGACGCCACTGGGTAACCGATCCTCAACTGACCTTAAGAAACAAAAAACCTTGGTAATCTGGCTGACTGTTTGGCCTTAAACATCCAAAAGGAAAGCATAACCAGACACAAATAATTCAGGTAAGACCAGAGAAACTGTACTGCAGACAGAACTTGAGATCTTAGTAAAAGCAAAAAGAATAAAAAGAGGAATACTGTTGTTGGCCCATCTCCAATTCTAATGGCAGTGCATCTACCTGTGGCTGTCACCGCTTTGGTGCCACTCCTCAAAGATATGAGACGGACCTTTTTAATCTCCTAATATGGACTGAGAACTCATGTCTCTCCAAGAATCCTCCAAACCTTCAATGCCAGATGGGGGACTACTGAGATACCCAGCTTGTGGACTAAACAGCTAAGGGGATTTCAGCCTCGTGAGAGTGTAGACTGCCATTGTTGTACCACCTGAGCTTTATCATGGAGGTCAGTGCCGGGGAATCAAGACAAGATGTGTGCTTACTTGACTCCATTTTGGGGGACCATGGGAGGGAAAGATCCCACTGTGGAGAAAAGTTCAGGATTGATAGTTGTTTGTGGTTGCCAAGGAGGAACCTTCGAGCACTTCTTAAGAAAACATGACATCTTTTAGGGAAGAAAAAAAAACAATCCTCCAATTCATGTGAATAGATATATATATATTAGAACAATATAAGTTGGAGAGAACAACAACAAAAGAACTGAAAAAATTCTGGAAAGGCTCAGAAAAAGATGAAGGATATATACCGCAGAGTGTAGGGACTTGGGTGGGATGGGGAGAATGGAAAGGGAAGCAGCGACTCTAGATTCAATTGAGAAATGATGTCTGACTTATGGAAAATTTAATGATAATAATAATAATAATAATAAATGGAAAAAATATACTATGTGTTTTGTGTAATATATATTATATATTTAAATAACAAATTAAAATAGGATGGGTGATAATGTGCTATGTTGAGATAAAATCATCATAAAATTTCTTATTCTGTTAAAAAGTACTTTAGTCTGGGGCTGGAGAGATGGCCTAGGGGTTAAGAGTGCTGACTGCTCTTTCAGAGGACCCGGGTTCAATTCCCAGTACCCACATGGCAGCTGAGAACCGTCTTTAACTCCAGTTCCAGGGGAATCTGACGCCCTCTTCTGACCTCCATGGCATTGCACGACATGGGTGCACAGACCTACATGCAGACAGTACATTCATACACATAAAAAATAAATAAACTTTTTTAAAAAGTACATTAGTCTAAGAAGGTCTGAAAGTGATTATAATACCTAATCCATGTATATAAATAGGTTTTGTCAAATTGTGATGAATAAATGGTATTTTTATTGAATGTTATTATCAAATTAATTCATATTTGATTATTGCATCTTACTTCAACAATGTTACTAGATTTAGCCATATAAAATGTGAGCAGAATTTTTGCAAGTCAAAAAATCAATTTAATGTGAAGAAATTTAGTAGTAGGGCAAGGGCAATATGGTCAATTTTATGTTACAATGTACCCAATACAACATTTTAAGTTGGATCTCACTGTATTCAATAGCCATATAAATGAAAGGCACCTATTACTGATAATTACTGTATACATAATTTATGTATGGCTAACATAAACAGGCACTAAGTAAAATATATCACAAATATATTAAATACATCAAAGTTTATCAAAGTATAGTCTAAGTCAAAGACATGCAACTTTTCATCTGTGCTAAAATTTCATGTCCATTAAGTATATTTTAAGGTATTAATTGCAAGTCAGGATTTTTTAATACTGATTTTAATTGAATGTTAATAAAAAGAATAGAATTCTGTTGCTGAAAGGGGTATCAGGGTCTCAGTCTGAGTTATTGTACAACACAATACTAAAAATATATCTAACCATACTTCATTCTAGTATTTTTTTCAGCATGGAAAGTGTTGTTTTCTCCTTAAGTTATGACAAGGAGTTGTGCTTGGATAGTAGTTTGGGCTGGAAAGTGTTGTTCAGAACTTTCTTTTTACTTTTAAAATATTTTATTTATAGCTCCAGTTCCAGAGGATTTGTTTGTAGTTCCAGTTCAGAATCCTCTGGAACTGGAGCTACAAACATTTAGTCACCATGTGGGTGCTTGGAATTGAACCTGGGACTTCTGCAAGAGCAACCAGTGATCTAAACTCCTGAGCCATCTTTCCAGTCCTACATAAAATTCTTAGGTGTACATTAACTTTAGGCATGCTGTTCTATAACAAGAAATTTCTTTATAAAAGTACTTCATAGTCCTAATGATCATCTTACAATTTATATGTACCAAGACTTTTGCTAAGCTCGAGAAGACTTTCAGACACATACAGATTTATCTGTCAAATAGTAAGCTATAGAAAAAATATATCAGTACTATTAATTATATGTTGTTAACAAATATATGTAAATGAAAATATGTACAATGTTTCTAAAACTAATAAAGAAATAGCAGAAGTCACAGATCCTCTGTATGGTGGGAAACCCTAGGAATATTTAGACGCTGAAGAATTATATAAATTATTATTTGAGTGCTTACACACTTCATTTGTTAAACTTATAGAATGTATCATTATTAATTATACTGTACACATGTATTACTACAGTACTTACTGAGAAACATATGGTATAGTATTAGATATCATATAAACTCTTAGGGTTTAGAGAGTATTTTCTAGCACAATAAGGGTGAAGTACTAGTATTATTTGTTGGAGTTTTCTCTAGGGTAGAATATATCAACAGGGTGATCATTATTTGGTAGAGTATCTCAACAGAGTGACCAATTATTTGGTTTCTATTAGTAAATGATACTTGTTTCCAAAATAAGAATTTCAATTTTAAAATCCTATGTATATATCTCTACAATGCTAGAAACACAAACATGACAGAATGAGTAAAGTTTAAGAACTGGAAGCCAGCACTTGGGAGGCAGATGCAGGTGGATCTTTGTGAGTTCAAGACGAGCTTGGTCTACAAAGTGAGTTCTAGGACAGTTGGGACTACAGGGAGACCCTGTTTCGAAAATACAAAAAATATCAGAAGCCAGTATACCCTGAGTACTTTTTAACTGATCCTTAGAAAGTTAATTTTCTGTATTTCCCTTGACAATTAATGTCTTCTCAGGGATTTCCAGACCTTGGAATGTATGAGTCTAACTAAAATTCCCAGACTTATGAGGAGGCCCACATTAGGTAGATGCAGTGCATCATAATTTACACCTGGAAATTAATAACTGTATACAGCACCATGCATGACAGTGAATGGAATATGTATCAACACAATTAGGTGGATTCAAAGTCTGACATAGTTAATCCTAATCTTTTCTAAGACATCCACATCATTTCCTTTAGGTGTCAGGATCTATACATCTATGCCTCAATATAAATTTAAAAAATGAGAAGACATGGAAGGTAATATTTTGGAAGGTATCTACTTGTTTCTATTTAACTCCATTTTCAAAATGAACGAGATTATCCCATATATAATAGGTAGTTCATCTTTAATTAGAGCTAGGTTTACTGCTCTACAACAATCTGATGTCATGTTTAATATTTTCTTCCAGGTAAGAGTTCCATTAAAATTAAAAAAATAATAAAAAATAAAATATTTTATTTATTATTAATTTTTCAGGTTTACAAAGGTTGAAAATAAACTATAGATTAATTCCAAAACACATTTAGGAATCACAGTTTAACACTAAGTTTGCATGCAGCTAAAAAGACATTTAACTTTACATTGTTAATCACATAGCAGGTTCATATTTATTTTGATATACTTTTTAAAAGGAGATTATTTTTGTTCTCATAAAACTTAGAAATGAGAAGCCGCCGGGCGTGGTGGCGCACGTCTTTAATCCTGGCACTCGGGAGGCAGAGGCAGGTGGATCTTTGTGAGTTCAACGCCAGCCTTGTATACAGAGTGAGATCCAGGACAGCTGGGGCTACAGGGAGATCCTGTCTTGAAAAGACCAAAAAAAAAAAAAAAAACTTAGAAATGAGGAAAATAGAGACATAAACTTTGTGCTAAATCTATAGTGATATCAGTCAATGTGGTATTATTTTTACTATCAAATTACTCACCTTGATTTACATAAAAGGATTTAGTGCTAGGATCCACAAATGAGGAACAGTATATGTGGTTTGTTTTTCTTAGACTGTGTTACTTCACTTTGCATAATAGTTTCTAATTTCATCCTTTTACCTGCAATTTTCATGATGTCATCTTTCTTTATTGCCGCAAAGAGTTTCACTACGTAAATTACCAGTTTTTCATTATCCACTCAACCATTGAGGAAAACTTGAGTTGCTTAAAGCTCTTTGCTATTGTGAAAATAATTCCAATAAACATGGTTGTTCACATATCTCTGAAATAGGATTCATCTTTTGAGTACACTCCCAGGAGTGGTATGACTGTGTCAAATGTCAGGTTCGTTTTTTTTTTTTGTTTGTTTGTTTGTTTTGTTTTGTTTTTTTAATTTTTTTAAATTAATTTTATTTATTTCTGTATGTTTATGAATGTACTGTCTGCATGCAAGTTTGTGCACCCGTGTCGTGCAATGCCGCGGAGGTCAGAAGAGGGTGTCGGATTCCCCTGGAACTGGAGTTCTCCTGGAACTGGAGTTTCAGACGGTTCTTGGCCGCCATATGGGTGCTGGGGATCGAACCCGGGTCCTCTGCAAGAGCGGTCGGTGCTCTTAACCGCTAGGCCATCTCTCCAGCCCCCAGGTTCGTTTTTTAGTCTTTGAACAGCTCTCCACACTGCTTTCCATAGGGTTTGTGTGAGTTTGCAATCCTCCCAGGAGTGAAAGAGTGTTCCCCTTTCCTGCAACCTGTCCTACATTTGGTATAATTTGTTTTCTTGATCATAACAAGTCTTACTGGGATACAATGAAATCTTAAAATGGTTTTCATTTGCTTTAATTACTAAGGATGTTGAACACTTTTTATATATGTTTCTCAAAGATCTTTACTTCTTCATTTGATAAGTCTCTATTCATATCTTTACTCCATCTTTTGATTGTGTCATTTGTTTTCTCAATCCTTTGTTTTTGAGTAATTTATAGACTTCTGTCAGATGTGTCACTGGTAAAGGTTCTGTTGGTTTTCCCTGCATTTCTCTGATTGTTTCTTTCACTGTACAGAAGCTTTTTAATTTAATGCAGTCCCACGTGGTTGTTGATCTTATTTCCTCCTCAACTGTTGTCTGATTTTGATTCATTCATTCAGAGTTGACTTTTGTACAAAGTGAAAGGTAGTGACTTAGTTTTATGCTTCTGTGAATGATGATCTACTTTGAAAAGCACGATTTGGTGATGATATTGTCTTTCTTCCTCTTTGTCAAATAGGAGGTGGCTGAAATTTTATGAGCTCAAGTTTGGATCTTGAATTTTGTTCCATTGATCTACCACTCTGTTTTTGTGCCAGTACCATTCTGTAATATATTTTGATGTCTGGTGTAGTAATCCCCCCTGGATTACTGTTTGTGCTCAGATTAGGTTTGGCTATCTAGGGTCTTTTGTTTTTCCATATGGATTTTAGGACTTTTTTTTTCTTTTTTATAATGCTTGTATTGATGTTTTGTGTATTTCAGACATGATTTCTCAGTTCAGTTTAAACATATTCCCCTTTCCCTTCCCTACACCCCACCCCAATCATGCACTCTGCCATATCTATCCTGCATCATTCTCTCAGTCGTTTTTATGTTTAGGAATTCACATATTCATCCTTTAATTTTATATTACTCTAAAATATGCATACATACTTTCCACTCATATACAGTAATTATAGAGTCTGAAAGTAAGTGGTGGAGATCTATTCTAAAGCATGTTAAACGATTTACATTATAACAACGTAGTTGCTTTCAAACATCTTAAAAAGTGCTCAACATCCTTAATAATTAAGGAAATACAAATTAAAACCACTCTCAGATATCACCTCACTCTGATATGACTGGCTAAGATCAAGAAAACAAAAGACACCAAATGTTGGAGATTTTATGGGGAAAGGGCTCTTCCACTGCTGGTGGGAATGTAAACTTGTACAACCATTGTGGAAAGCAGTGTGGAGAACCCTTAAAAGATTCAAAATGAGCATACCCCCTGATCCATACCACTCCTAGGTATACCCACAAGACTCATCCTAACACAAAGATACATGCACATCCATTTTTATTGCACCTCTTTTCATAAGAGAGCTGGAACCAACCCAAATGCGCCTCAACTGAAGAGTGGGTGACAAAAATGTGGTACATCTACACAGTGGAATACTACTCATCGGTAAAGAAAGACAGCATTATGAACTTTGCAGGTAAATGGATGGAACTGGAAGTCGTTACACTAAGTGGAGTAACAGTCGCAGAAAAACAAGTGGCGAATGGTCTCCCTCATTTCTGGATGCTAACACCAAATCCCCGGATGAAAGGCAAGCTGAACAGCATTATTGTTACATTTCTGTTTATCTGAAAGGATTTTTTCTAATTCTGGGAAGAAAGTCATGAGGATTTTGATTGAGATTGCATTGAATCTATATATTATTTTGGGTAGGATGGTCATTTTTATTATATTAGTTTTTCTAATCCATGAGCATGGGAAGTCCTTCAATTTTCTGGTGTCTTCTTCAATCTCCTTCTACAAGGATTTAAAAAATATCACTGTAGAGATTTTTAGTACCTTTGGTCAGGTTTTTTTTTTTCCAGATATTTTATTATTTTTTGACGCTGTCATGAATGGGAGGGTCTCCTTTTACTCCTCCATTTTTTCGGTCAGCATAAGAAAGATTACTGATTTTGTAACCTTCCACTTTACTGAAACTGTTTTATCATTTATAGGAATTTTCTGGTGGAATTTTTGGCATCCCTTAGGTATATTATTATGTCATCTACAAAAAGGATGGTTTGGCTTCCTCTTTTCCAATTAGTAGCCCTTTAATTTCCTTCTCTTGTTTTATTGCTTTGGGAAAATTTCATGCACTATATTAAAAAGGAATAGAAATTGGGGACGACATTGCTGGGTTCCTGACTTTAAGGGGAATCTTCTTATTTTTTCTCTGTTTAGAATGATGCTGCCTGTGGGTTTGTTGTATATAGCTTTAATTATTTTGAAGAATGTCCCCTCCAATCTAATACCACCTAGGAATTTAAACATGAAGGCATGTTGAATTTTACCAAAGGCCTTTTCTGAAGCAATTGAGATGACCACGTGGCTTTTATTCCTTCAGTCAATTTATATGGTTTATGACATTGATTGATTTACATATGTTGAAACATCTCTGCACCTCTGGAATAAATCAGACTTAATCATGTTGGATCACCTTTTTCAATGTGTATTTGTATGTAGTTTGCAAGTATTTTCTTGATAATTTTGGCATCTATATTCATTAAGGATATGGATCTATGGCTTTCTTTTTTGGTTGTATGTTTGCCTGGTTTTTGTATTAGAGTGATGCTAGCTTCGTTGAAAGAATTTGGGGATTTTCCCTCTGTTTTTATCCTTTTGAATAACTTGAACAGTAATGGTTGTAGATCTTCTTTAAATGCCTTGTAGAATTCTGCTGTAAATCCATCTGGACCTGGGCATTTTTTAGTCGGGAGTTTTTTTTTTTATTTATTACTATTTCAATTTCCTCACATGTTATGGGTCTGTTTAAGCTACCAATCTTGGTTAAGCTTTGCTGATTCCCATGATTCATTCTAACATTGCATTTACTATTTTGAAATGGTATTGCTTGCTCAATAAAATTTCATGTTTTTACATAATTATTTATGTTTTGTAAATTTTGTACAATATTTTTATTGTTATTAAACTTTTTCCATAAGTCATACATCATTTTTCAATCAAATCTAGAGTCACTTCTCTTTCCATGACCCCCACCTCACCCGAGTCCCTGCACTCTGCTATGCATGCCCTGCATATTTTTTTGAGTCTTTCCAGAGTTTTCTTTTCCTTTTTTCAGTTGTTTTGTTGTTGTTTTCTCCAACTTATATTGCTCTGCTCTAATATATATATATATATATATATATATATTAGATACCAAATAACTTATATTTACATCATGCATACTTATCTACTTTGAATGGAGGAATATTTTTTTTCCTAAAAGATGTCATGTTTTCCTTAAGGAAGTGCTCGAAGTATCCACCTTGACAATCACAAACAACCATCAGTCTGGCACTTTTGTTTCACGTTGGGGTCCTTCCCTCCCATGGTCCCCCAAATGAAGTCCAGTAAACATGCACCCTGGCTTGATACACTTTTACTGGCCTCCATGGTATGGCCCAGGTAGTCCAACAATGGCAGTCTATATTCTGATGAAGCTGAAATCCCCTTAGCTCTTTCGCTCACAAGCTGGGTATCTCAGTAGTCCCCATCTGGCATTGAAGGTTTGGAGGATTCTTGGAGAGATATGAGTCTTCACTCCATATTGGAAGGTTAAAAAACCGTGTCTCATGTCTTTGAGGAGTGCCAAAAGTAGTGGCAGTCACAGGGTAGATGTACTTGCCAGTAAGAATTAAAGACAGTCCAAACTACTGTAGTCTCTCTTTTTTTTCTTTTTGTCTTTTTACTAAGATCTCAAGTTTTGTGTCTGCAGTACAGTTTCTCTGGTCTTACTGATTATTTATTTCTGGTCTTGCTTTCCTTTTGGATGCTTAAGGCCATACAGTTAGCCCAAATTAAACAAGGGTTTTGTTTTCTGAAGTGTACAATAAATTTTGAGAATATTACATTATCTTTTGTATCTGCACCCCTTTACTGTAATATATATATATATATATATATAGAGAGAGAGAGAGAGAGAGAGAGATAGAGAGAGAGAGAGAGAGAGAGAGAAAGACAGTGTTAGGTTTCTTCCTCCAAATGTTCTTTGATGTGAGTCCTCCCACTGAAGACCTATAGCAGAAATTTACTAAGATTTGAGTAATTATTTATCTTGGCTTTACTGTAAATATATAATTTTTCTAATATATAAATATTTTAAAATGACCTATGACTTATGTGATGTCCATTGTCATTAAAATAGAATATTTTTTGAATCTAACATTGTATTTTATTATACACTCATTTTGAAATAAACCTCAGGTACATTGAATTTATATTACACATATAATTCTAATTAAATAATTCATCTCTTTCATAAATTGAAAAAACTTTCCCTGATTGATAGCCCTTCTAGTAAGCCAATGTCTCAGATATAAATCTGAATTCGTTATTCCATTCATCATTATATATTAATAAAGAATTTATATCACTCTATGTCCATATTTAGTAGGCTTTAGGTATTCTGTAAAGGGTAGTAATTACATTTTCCCCATCTTAGAATCCAGAAACCTAAAAATATAATATTTAAAACATACTAGTCCAATTATGAAGCCCTCGTTTAAACTTATATCTCTGAGCATCACGTTGAGGACTGTTGACTTCCACATGTACACACATGGCCATAGCCAAAAAAATCACCAGCTCCCTAAGGGTAAAAAATTAAAATCTCGTTTTTCCTTTGTATTATTCCAATTTTTTGCAGCAGCATGACCAGAAAATTTTTATTTTATTCAGCTATAAAAATACAAAATTATGAAATTTGGAACTAAATGTATGGAGCTTGAAACAAATATCCTGAATGAGATAACACAGATGCAGAAATACCATTGACAGATGCTAATTTTGAAATCTTAGGCATGTATTTTTCAATTAGACAATCCAGAGATGTCTGTAAAATAATAAAATGCCATGGTAGGTGATTATACTTCCTGGAAAATGAGACAGAACCTAGTAATATAAAGGGAAGAACGGGAATAATATAGCAGGAAGGGTTAAATGGGATGTGGAACGGAAGGTCAGAGAAGAGGGAGTACATGTAAGGATATGTCACACTAAGGCCTTTAGAAAAAGTCATATTGAAACCCATTATCATTGAAGCTTGCTAAAGCATATAAGTATGCACAATAAAGGAGATACCTTATAACAGGTAGATATTTTCCATACTAGATATCATAGAATAGCAAAGCAAAAGCCTGACACTGGGAATGGACTCCCTATTTTGTGACTGTAACTAGGGGTCCTATAGACTCTCAAACAACACTGGCCATTTCCCCTGATGAGGTTGCCCACCAGAAATTGACAATAATACCTTATTGCTGAAAACACTACATGAGTTGTAAAAGAAATAAGGAAAAAAATCAAGCTCGTACTGACTTCAAAGTTTCATGCCAACTGGTTAGCTTTCATACTGCAAGATTCTGTGCATGCTACTGGAAGAGAATATTAAACATCAACCTTATACAACTGTGAATCCCGCAAGCTACAACATCAACTGTACAGGCAAATACGTACACATGTACAATAATGGCAAAAATGTTATGCGATTAATCAATTAGTCTGATTGGTTTTATTCCTATAGTGAAGCCCGTACCTGACATTGATATCTTACCTTAAGATCCTGAGGATAGACACTTCATTGGATATAGGGGAGAACTTAATACTAGATTTCAACTAAATTGATATATGAAACTGACTCTTTTTTATAAATTTTTAAAATTTATTTCCATATGTGTATGAATGTATTGTCTGCATGTAAGTTGGTGCACCCGTGTCGTGCAATGCCGCGGAGGTCAGAAGAGGGTGTTGGATTCTCCTGGAACTAGAGTTAAAGATGATTTTCAGATGCCATGTGGGTGCTCGGGATCAAACCCGGGTCCTCTGCAAGAGTAGTCGGTGCTCTTAACCGCTAGGCTATCTCTCCAGCCCGAAACTAACTCTTAATGACTTACTATTATACCCGTATATTAATGTATTTCACAACTCTCACCAGAAAAGTTTCCTTATGCAACAAATTATGCTTCCTTCCAAGACTTAGGGATTATTTCATAAGAGGTGGTAGCAAGATTGTAAGTGCCAGAATTACTAGATGACTATGGGGTTGTCATAGCAATGGTGATGGCAAGTACCTAAGTTCATGTCAGACAAAATCTCAGCTGTAAAAACTGAGCAGTGGGTATGAAACTAAAGCCTTATCTGAATAAAGACTGACAATCAATGACTGCAGAATATATGGAGAAGAGCTAAGAAATGTTGGCATCAATGTCTGTTACAGCCATTTTAAACATAATTGCATGTTAATTCCTGTGGGCCTGTAAAAGCCTTTGTCTGTCATAAGAGGGACCAATGAAGTATCCCCCCATGTTGAACTATTATTAATTAAACTAATATTATTATTAATAATGGGAAGAGCAATGACGTTGTCTTCAGCTGTGTTCCAATGATAAGCTTAACAGGCCCCAATGGACAGTTCCAAACCAAAGAACTACAAAAAAGGTCCTGGTTAAAGTCAGTGAATCACAAAACCAAATAAAAGCACATAAGCGGTAGAAAGACTGTACGGAATGTTATGGGTAGGAGGGAGATCAGTCATAGGTAAAAGATTAATCAGGATCAGTGTGTGTGTGTGTGTGTGTGTGTGTGTGTGTGTGTGTGTTTCCTTGTGGGCATACAAAATTATCAAAGAAAAGAAGCCTGGCATGGTGGTGCTTGCCTTTTATCCCAGCACTTGAGGCAGAGGATTGCAGATCTCTTCAAGATCAGTGCAAGCCTGTTTTACATAAAGTTCCTGGCCAGCTACAAGGAGGTGCTATCTAAAATGAAAAATAATTGAAAGTGTCAAAGAACAAATTACACCACGATAAAATGGAAAAATGTTAAAGTGTCAACAACTCAAAAGAAGCATTTTCATTTAAAGTTACACAATAGGGGCTGGAGAAAGCGCTGACTGCTCTTCCAGAGGACCTGGGTTTTATTCCCAGCACCCACATGACAGCTGAGAACCTCCTTTACCTCCAGTTCTAGGGGGATTCCGACGCCCTCTTCTGACCCCCACGGCATTGCACAATATGGGTGCACAGAGCTAAAGGCAGACAGTACATTCATACACATAAAAAATGAGTAAACTTTTGGGGCTGGAGAGACGGCTCAGTGGTTAAGAGAGCCAACTGCTTTTTCAGAGGACCCGGGTTCGATTCCCAGCACCCACATGGCGGCTAAGAACAGTCTTATCTCCAGTTCCAGGGGAACCCGACACCTTCTTCTGACCTCTGTGGCATTGCACGGCATGGGTTCGCCAACCTACATGCAGACAGTACACTCAGTACACTCATACACATAAAAAATAATAAAATAAAGTTAAAATTAAAAAATAAATAAATTAATTAATTAAATTAAAAAAAAAACTGTCACATAATAAAATTTGTAAAGTATTAAAAGTATTAAAATGCTGTAGTTATAATAGAAAAAATGAAGAGAACAAAAAATCAAGAAACTTAAAATATAAACAATACATGAAAATACTATAGCTAATTAGTAAAACTGTCCTTTAAAATTAAAGAAAAACACATAAAAATATGAAAAATGGAAGTGGGGCCATCTCCCGACATCTTAAAATAAGTTACAAATATTTAAAATAGATATAAAAATAAGACAAGTGTTCATAAGTTATAGAAAAGTTCATAAAAATAAAAGCCAGTTGCTTTGAAACCTGAATGAGTAATTTTGCCTTGTGCAATTCAAACACAGTGAAATGAACAAAACCTTGCAAAATTAGTGAAGAAAAACATTTATAAAAAGTTTCAAAAATATAACTCATAAAAGACAAAAGAAAATTGCCTTAATATATGAAAGCCTAAAGTCAGAATGAAAAATGCTTATAATCTCGAGTAAAAGTAATATAAGTATGTGCAGAGCAAGTAAACGATAAATGTCTCTAAAATATGAAAAATGCTATATTAAAAAGACAAAAAAGATGGTGTTCACAAATATGAAAACAATATTTCACCCACAAGTCTTTGAAATATTAAAAACTTTGGTACTTCACTGACATGGATTGGTATCTTTTACAAGTGGATAGAAAAAAAAAACACGTATCCCTATACAACAGTTTAGAAATATTTATCACATTTGAAAATGTGACTTTACATTTTATTACTAGAAACTTATTTTCTAATTATTAAAATAAACATGTGAGGTGAAATACAATATATTGATAGTGATTCTTTACAGGTCTTTCAAATTTCTATTGTCTGTGAGAAAAGACTTAACAATCATATTCTAGAATATCAATTCAATAAACATTGTTTAACAGTCTTGCAAATGGATAATATTGCTGTCCAAAGCAAAATCATTTTTATATGGTGTGTTTGAACACTCCCTATCCATGTATGGTATGTTTCAAGATTCCCACTGGAAAACTGAAACTGTAAATATTATTAAATCATACATAATATGAATCATTTGAGTGTATATTCTAAATCTATTTATTATAGATATAAATTACAAAATTTCCTCTAACAACTTAACACATTATAATAAATCAAATGATTATAACAATATGCTGTATTAAAGGTTATATTAATTTGTTCTGTCTCAGAATATCTTTTCTACTATTGTAGTGATCTTTCATGACATTATGCATGCATGAAAGATTAAACAAGATCAATGATACTGGCACGGTGACATACATGAAGATTTAGATTGCCAGTGATTGACCCGCTAATGAAATTCTACCCTGGGTCATCTTGAAAACTTAAGACAATTTGTTGTCATATGGCTAGAATATAAAATATGAATATAGCTATAAAACATGATTCTAATCTCAGATAGACTACCACTAAGACAGTGAAAGATATATTCTCAGGAAGACATGAAATTTATAATTTCTAGAATTTTACATTTAAAATTCCTGGACTGTGGTTAATTTCAAGTGTCAGAAACTGGGAAATGATACCATGGAAAAAAGAAAAAAAAAAAACAGTGTAATAAAACGGAGTAATAGGTACCTTTGGAGGAAATTTGAAGTGGAAATCTGTCATTGGGTTTCAAATCTTATAGCCCATTGGCCCTCTTTATAGTGATGAGGTATCAATGATAAATGCCAATACTTTGCATACAATCACAGCTTAAAACAATGCTTGTTGTTTTTTTTATTCATGGCATTAATTTTATATATTAGTATTATTTAAAATGTTATGTATAAATTATCACATGAAGAGGGAAATTGGACTTGTACCTGACTGGAAATCCCATATCCATAAAAGAATTCACATTTAACAGAATAGATTTAACATATAAAAAATGTATGTACTGATCTTTTAGAAGATGCAATATATGATTAATATAATGAACAACAAGGAAATGACCACTTTTAAACATCTCATAAACATTCATGAAAACATCTATATATATCTATATATATATATATATATATAATTAACTAAATAATAATATATTTAAAAATAAAATAACCAAATGCTTATTAAAATTAGTCAAATTAATGGTTGCTTGAATCTATTACTGCGAGCAGCACATTGAAACAGTATTTTTGCTCTGGAAAAACCGACCAATCTGGTCGGTTTCATATAAAACTAAACACTGAATTGTTATATGAAAGAGGTGTCAACATGTCAATCAAGTCAAGAAGACATGATGACGGCATGCAGTAATCCATCCCGATAGCAAATAAATAGGAACAGGTTTAGACACCCCAAAAGAAATAAGTATGTTAGTGGAAACTGTAAGTTCATTTAAATGATATTCTCATGTTTTGATCTGCATTTTTTTACCTCAGGGGAACCTTTTAAAATATTGACAATCAGGGCTGGAGAGATGGCTCAGTGGTTAAGAACACTGGCTTCTCTTACACAGGATTTTGCTCCATGCCCAGCACCTTCATGGTGGCTAACAACCATACATAACTCCAGTTTGACCCCATTTCTGACTTGTGTGGGCATTGTACAACACAGGTATACTTATGTAGTTGCAGGTAATACACTTATACAAAATAAATAAAGAAAAAGTTTGATAATCAAACAGGATCTTTTGGGTAATCTAAAAAAGAAAGTAAATCATATTTAAATGAGACTCTTATCTCACCAAGGGGGGAAACCCAGATGATTTCAAAAAAAGTGTATAAAAGCAGAGACGAGGATTAAGATTGTTAACTTGTGCTGTCATTTGAAAAATGGAAAGTCAGATACTACAGGGTACTTCTAATGATGGGAGAAATATTACAAGAGGAAAATTATTGGGAAAATAATAAAATAAAAAAGAAAAGAGAATCTCATGTCAATTATGAATTTGTAAGGTTATCAAGTAGTGAAAGGAATCATATGGAATATTGCTATAAATTCTTGAATACCAGCTAAATCTATCGTGAAGCTGATAAATAGTCTCATGCATAATGGAAACATTTTTATGAGCCATCCTGTGATTCTCTGTGTAGGATTTGATATAATCCAGTGTAAGCAGGACTGGTACATTTGTTAAAGTTAATAATATGATCTCATATCACAAAAGATTGTGTTTAACTAGCAACTATTCATTTTGATATATTATTTTACACGAAGAGCGATAATGAAGACAATGAATTTCTTTCCCCAAGAACTTGGATTTTAAATAGTATTTTCAGAGAATTTCTAATATGGGTAATATTTGAATAAATTTTAAAAACAGTATCAAGAGCTGCCCTCACACAGATGACAGTTATTAAAGTTAGAAGAAAACAGACCTTTGCCCAGGAGCACATCTTCAAACCTGGGATTCAGGAAGTACAATAACATCTTTTTGAAAATGAAGAAAAGAACATAATGATTTTTTTTTCCACTAAGAGGACTCCATACATAAAAGGAAAACTGGAAACAACTCTCCCCTATCCTTTGGTTATCACTGGTCTTAAATATTTTAAACCTAATGATATATAATCATGATAATGTTAACACTAAGACAAATAATTGAAATTTTGAATAATAACATTGCACTTTTGTCATACCATGTCCAGAAGAATCAGTGTTTTGATTAATAGAAACATTATTACAGGGAGGGCTTTATCAAAATTCTTGAGAGATTTGCATTTAAAATACCAACATGATTGTTTCCATCATAAATATCTGATGCATGTAAAATGAATCAGTTTGTCAAAGTTGCCATGCAATTTACATTATAATAAATAAAACTAATTTATTTTAACACATTCTTTTCTGCAAATTGAAAGAAAAAAAATCTTGATTTTTCTGGTTCCCCCTGGAAAATGCCAATATTAGTTTGATATGTAAAGTATATCTTTTAATATTATATTTTTGGAAAAGTACTATGGCAAAATTATCTAGAGTTTTGAAATTTTGATAAAAGAGTAAAGCAGATCAGAGCAATTGTTGAGTATCTAGATAATCGCAATAAGAATAAAAGATTTTATTTTTTTAATTAATTTTTTATTTATTTCTGTATGTGTATGAATGTACTGTCTGCATGCAAGTCTGTACACCCGTGTCGTGCAATGCTGCGGAGGTCAGAAGAGGGTCTCGGATTCCCCTGGAACTGGAGCGCTCCTAGAATTGGAGTTTCAGATGGTTCTCGGCCGCCATGTGGGCGCTGGGAATCGAACCCGGGTCCTCTGCAAGAGCGGTTGGCGCTCTTAACCGCTAGGCCATCTCTCCAGCCCCGAATAAAAGATTTTAATGCTCAGTGAATATAGTGTACTGATGATTATTAAGCAAAAATGTTGCACTTTTTTTCAAAAAGTTAGTTTATTTTCATGATGCTCATTTCTAGAAAAAAATCAGAAATTCAGAAAATTATCGTGATTAGACAATGAATTTTTGGGCCTAGTCATATTGTTGTGAAGCTGAAAACTGTGTAGCTCTTACCTCTCACTTATAATTTAGAAAAGTCTCATAAAATTGTGATTATCTTACCACAAGAATACTAAATTCTCATTTTTGTTATTACTTTTTTTTTAAATTTTTTTTTTATTAATTTTATTTATTTTTTGTATGTGTATGAATGTACTGTCTGCATGCAAGTCTGTGCACCCGTGTCGTGCAATGCCGCGGAGGTCAGAAGAGGGTCTCGGATTCCCCTGGAACTGGAGTTCTCCTGGAATTGGGGCTTCAGACGGTTCTCAGCCGCCATGTGGGTGCTGGGGATTGAACCCGGGTCCTCTGTAAGAGCGGTCGGCGCTCTTAACCGCTAGGCCATCTCTCCAGCCCCTGTTATTACTTTTATGAGTATGAGTGCTTTGCCTACATGTATGTAGCTGCTATTGTGCAATCCCCACTGAGTTCCAAAGAAGTGTTTGCCTCCTTTGCATCTCTAGTTAAGACAGTTGTTAGCTGTCACGTGTGTCCTGGGCACTGAACCTAAGTCCTCTGCAAGAGTGGTTAGTGTTCTTAAATGCTGAGACATCTCTCCGGGCCTCAAATTTTCCTTTTGATGAAGATGTTTTAAATAATTATGTAAAGAAAAGCTCTCCCAGAAGCTATTAATTTGGACTGAGCCCTCTGCAGTGTCCTATTTCCTGTGTATTAAACAGTTCTAAGACTCTGTGTTACTTCTCATCTGCTGGAAGAATATTCTCTGGTGAGATTTGAGAGATCCACTAATTTATCGGTATATCAAGAGTCATTATGAGTCAGTTTAATACTATGTCCAAAAAAAATTAGAAAAAAAATATTAGAAAATTAGTAGCATGTTCTCTCCTACAATCTTTGACTCATATAGTCACATATTCTTGAACTTGATAATACTGCAAGTTATCCTTGGTCAGGTCCCATAGTATTGACCCACATTCAAGGGCATTTGGGGAATATTAATTAAATTTTATAGCCCTTTAAAAATACTATAGGACATGAAGTCAGGAAATGAGGTATAGGTGGAGACTGGTGAAAGTATCTAAATATAAACAAAATATATTTTATGAAATGCTTAAATTTAATACAATATTTTTAAATTCAAATTAGTAATGAATGTCCTGGGAAAAAGACCTATTTTATTGGAGTATGAGATTGAAATTAGCATTTTTTTGGTCTTTTTGAGACAGGCTCTTTCTGTAGCCCCAGCTGGCCTGAAACTCACTCTGTAGACCAAGCTGGCCTTGAACTCACAGAGAATCACCTGCTGCCTCTGCCTCCTGAGTGCTAGGATTAAAAGCATATGCCACCACGCTTGGATGAGATTACTATTCTTTAAAATCAAAAATATGTGTGGAAACATTCTGCAAAACTAGGCTGCTTTAATGTAGTTTAAATCTGTTAATCAGTGTTACAAAATAAACTTGGAAACTATCCTTAAATGATATATTATAAAATTTAGATTATTAATCAAATTGACTTGACATAATATTATGGTTTCAATCTAATTGAATTTCCATTTATATTCTATAAGACAAAATATGCAGTATGCCTAATGTTACCTGATTCAATGGATACGTGTGTAAATATAGAATAACTCATACAAGTTGAATAAATTATAAGTTTGTTCATGCTTAAGATTCCTAACTCCAAACTTAGAGCTGTTTTTACTAAATCCATAGTATTTAATTAGGTTTTCTTACCAAAGATTATGTGAACGCCACCTCAAAATTTCAATGTATTTAAGCAAGTTTGTTTAATCTACTTTTATGCATTGAAGGTGTTTAGCATTTATCTTTAGTTTTGAAGAATTACTGTAACATTAAATTTATTTCAGTGTTTTCAACTTGATACAAACCTAGACATATCTAGGAAGAAAGAATGTCAATTGAGGAAGTTCTTCCAACAGACTGACTTTCTGCTTGCTAGGGGGTATTTTATTGATTCTTAAATGATGTGGGAGGGTTCCTCCCACTTGTGGGTAGTACAGTCTCTGTGAAGTTGGCCCTTACCTGTGTAAACAAGGTAGTTGAGCAGGCCAAGATAAGCAAGGCAGTAAGCACCTTCTTCTGAGGTATCTACTTCAGTTCCTGCCTCTGGGTTCTTTCTTAAGATCCTGCACAGGAACCTGTTTGATTCCTAGCACCCACATGTTGTCTAATAATCATTCATAAAAAAAATAATCATTCATAACTCCAGTTCCAGGGGAAGGGTGCCCTTTTCTGTCTTATGTGAGCATTTCATGACATAGGTGCACTAATTCAGGTGGTGCACTCATATCTATAAAATAAAAATAATAACTGAGATTTTTTAAGTCAATTAAATTGTATTTTATAAAAGAAAATATACATAGGGAATACGTATGCACATAAATTAATGAACACATGCAAATATGTTCATGAATACAGACTCACACTCAAACAGCTCTTTGGGAAAATTCTAAAATTCAGCTGGGTCAGGCATGAACAGAAATACCTGATCTGCTTTAATTTAGTGACTCTAGATAAGCTAATTACATTGCAGGGAAAGACAACTAGAAAAGATCTTGTCTCTGTAAGCCTTAACATATATGACAGAATGCATGAAATCTGGTGTGTGTGGGGGTGCCTATGTGGAGGTCCAGATGCAGGAGGGTTTAAATATGATTTTTATTTAATATAAACAATGCACAAAATTTCAATAAAATATACATTAAAGGGGCTGGAGAGATGGCCTAGCGATTAAGAGTGCTGACTGCTCTTGCAGAGGACCTGGGTTCGATCCCCAGCACCCACATGGCGGCTGAGAACTGTCTTTAACTCCAGTTCCAAGGGAATCCGACACCCTCTTCTGACCTCTGCAGCATTGCATGACATGTGTGCACAAACCTACATGCAGACAGTACATTCGTACACATAAAAAATAAATTAAATTAAAAATATACATTAAAATATAAAAAAGAATAATTATTTTATGTAATATTTCATTCACAGCTTTTCCTAATTTTATAGTGTTTGCTTTCTTTTTATTTTATGTGTATGAGTATATTGTGGGCATTTATGCAAGGGCAACCCTGTTATGTAATGCCTGCAGATGACAGAAATGTATATCAGTTCTCCTGTAACTTGAGTTACAGATAATTGTTAGCTGCCATGTCGGTACTGTAGTTGAACCTGTGCTTTCTGCAAAAAGAGCAAGTGCTAGTATTAACCACTGAGCCTGTCTCTCTAGCTCCAGCTTTGTATTGTTGTGGTCATTCAATAAATGAGGAATAAAATCTCTACTAATATTTTTGAAGGAAATTTTTATATATTCATCTCTGCATTTTGTGGTCTGATAGAGGGCTTATACAACAGAACTGCATCCATTTGGATCTTTTCAAGGATCGTCAGAGTAGACACAGCATATCTATACATTTTCATCTATGTATCCACTATTTATTTATTCACATATTAATTGGAGTAGGATCTTATTATGGAGCAAGATTGCCATGACACTGACTTTATAGGTTATGTTGGCTTCAGACTTGCAGAAGCCTCCTGATTTTGCCTCCCAATTGCTAGAATTTTATATGAAAGGCACCATGCCTGGCTATAGCACACACATTTCAAAGGACCTTTTTCAGGATCCAGGAGTCCTAAGGACACACAAAGCTTTTCAATGGGCTAAGAACCATCTGTTTCTAGTGGATTGGAAATTTGATGAACAAGGATTTGAGTTAAAGTTTAGAGGTGGTAAGATTTTTCTGGGGGGTGCAGGGTAGCATGCCATTAAAAGGGCAGAAGGTAAAATAAAGGGTGAAACAAAGCATAAACCAAACAAAACAAAATAAAAACATAAATGAAAACAAAAAGAATAATAAGAATTCATAGTTTAAAGAACATAGTCTCACTGAAAACAGTAAGGGAAAAATCTTCCTTTATTTTCACAAGAGATCAATAAAATAGCATTATACCCTTGGTAAAATTTTACTATTTTTGAAGCCAGTACACAGAAACAATCCCACAATGAGAGAGCATGTAGTCAGTAAGGGAGGAGGAAGGTGAGTTCCAAGTAAAGTGAAAGTTACTTCTAGAAGAGAAGGATTAATCACAATAAAGAATGGAGGTTACAGAAATGCCCACACAATTGCTCTCTGGGAAACAAAGACATGTCCCACAAAGCTCTCCCACAGGGAGCATTCCTGTAGTGCTCTCATATAGAGCACTCATGCTGGTTTTCACAGAGTGCTTGTTTATGAAGCTCCCATGCAAGCTCTCTAGCAGAGTTTTCACTCAGTGCTGTCTTTTGATGTTCTTCTACAGTGCCCTTGCCCACTGCTCTTTGTGGAATTAGAGCCTATGTTCAGAACAAAACAGAGATGTTCATCAGGAGAATCAACATGGTCTCAGAAAATTCCTGTTGCAGAGGCAAGAGTACATTCTAAAAATGTATTGGGGAAATTTTTTTCCAGATGGCTTTATCATTAAATATATATTTTGTAAAAGTTCAGTAGAAGTTGTTGCTGCCTGGTCTTATGAGTGGGAGCCAGAGGCAGTTCAGCCATAGATATGTTTAGTAAAATGGTCGAGGGATTGGGTGGGTTTCAGTGACAAACGTGTTTAGTATCTTCGCTGCGCTGGTATATCTAAAGCCATTACCAGTGGCAAGTGTAAATCATATACACATAAACCCAAACACACAGAGACACAGAAAAGACACATGCACACACACACACACACACACACACACACACACACACACACACACACACTATAATCATATACATGAGAATAGGAATATAATTGAAGTTGAATAAATTGGAAAATCATTTCTGGATTCTACCAATATCAACATTGTGCCTTTGTTATACAAGGCAGTTTTATAAGATGTTTCTAATGAGAAAAATTAGATAAATGTAAGGTTATGGCGTGATCCCCCCAAAATGAAAGGCCATGATGTCTAAGCTCTTCGGAGCAAAGTTTAATTCAGGGTAGCCGGGGCTAGGCTCAGGGGAAAGATAGAGCCAAGCACAGAATGGCGTCTGGCTTGGGAATTTAAGGGAGAAGGTGGGAGTGGGATTCAGTGAGAGTGGGGTGGGTAGCACACCTTGCAGGAATCTGGAATCTGGCTTTCGAAAGGCGAGGTGGGAAGATTCCTGAGTAATCAGTGGTGGCCTGCTTTAGCATAGCCAAAGGCTAGCCTGGTAGAGCAGGTCCTTGGGCAACACAATCTTAGGTGTCTCTGAATTCCAATGGGCTTCTGGAGCTCACACACTGACATTCCAGCCTTTTGTTTCTATAGGAAAAAGGGCAGAGGTCTGTCTTCTATAACTGGTTCAGAGCTGATCAGGGGTGAAGTCTTGGGGGAACAGCTGTCAGGCTGGAGGGTTAGAATCCAGTTTCCCATTTTGGGTGCTTGGGGTGCTTTGCCCAGTGGGTTTGGTCCAGATCGATAGTGGCCAGTACTTAGTGGACATTTTCTCTGCAACCGAAAGGACAAGCTGGTTGAGTCTTAGATGTGTATACCAGTGCAGGGACTTCACAGTACCAACAGGGGGTTACTGGGTTCATTAGCAATTGGAGGGTCCCTGTCTAGGGAATGCAGAGGGAAAAAGGATGTGTACCTTGGTTTGAGAAATTGGAAAAATTTTTAATATACAGAGCTCTAGAATGAGGGCAAGCTTTAATACACAGGGTTGCAGAATGAGAGCCATAACCATGAGAATATAAAAGGTGATATTTTCTGGCATGACACATTAAATTTGTCATCTATAACATGACACAGTAGATTCCTAACTTGGCACAGTCACTCACCTATCTCTCTGATAATAACCTATTTCATTTTCTCTTCTTTGGATTACAGTTTCCTGATGGGGTGTTTAAAACCACACAGTTAGCTCAGATGAATGAAGTTTGTTTGGGTGTTAAGATCAGTTGAGGTTCTGGTCCTTAAGGGGTCACTCAGGCCTTGCACCTGGCTCTCTTCACCGGTTCCATCTATGTGAGGACAAATTCAGGCCTTGCTTGACCAGAGCTTCCCTTTGAAGCATGAGGAGTCTCTCCTCTATATGGACTTTCCTCCTTTGACTGGACACTGGCAGGATGAAGTCCTTTTAAGTGAATCACCAAGACTTCCCTGGCACGGGATGATTGGTGACTCGCTTCCACAGGACATGCACAAAGTTACAGATGCTGGACCCTAGGACCTAAGTCAACCTCAGAGGGTAGGGATCAAAATATTGTCCCATCAAATCCCTCTTGCCAAATCAGATTGGAGCTTCAAGTGTGGTTGCTAAACCTCCAAGAAGATTGTTTGAATTAATTTGGTACTTTAATTACCATACAATTCCTAAGTCAAGCTTGAACATTGACTTAAGCACTGATAATCAATTCTTAATTGCTGTGGCAAAAATATTCTGACCAATAAGAAAAGCTCATGGTAGGAGGCTGGTAGTGGCTGCAGGACAGGCTAGAAAAGGATGCTACTTACTGGCTTGTGTTGCTAGCTCATATTCAGCCTATTGTATACAATATAGAAATATCTGGCCAAGAATGGCATTGCCCACAATGGGCACAGGCTAGTCCAATGAAGGCAGTTATTAAGGTTTCTCAGCTCAGGTGTATCAAGTTGACATTAAACCTATGCAGTAAGTCTTCTATAATTTGTTCTTTAAGGTCTATGAAGGTCATTTATGTACTCAAAGTACAATGATTTAAACCATGCAAGGCAAAAAGTTTCTAGCAACATAGCCCATGAAACAAACTCATGATAATAAAGAGGTTAAAACCAGTACCTTCTCAAGTGAAGGTCATGTCAGTTGTCCCCAGATTTTGAATTATAGCTTTGAAAAGGAAAAGGAAGGGGGTGGGGGTATTGTCACATACCAGCAGCAGGCAGATAATACTTAGGGCTCACCCAAATTGGTTACATTCAGACTGTCCCTGTGGTCACCGTAAGTAAAACCTAATTTCTCTTAAAGATATTAGAAGTAACATGTGCAAAGTATAACAGATATACAAAACAATTTTAGTATGTATGAGTAACTCTATATATGTCTGTTTCACTTGAGGCTGTAACTAGGTATATAGTACCTGGTAGGTGGAACACAATTTCTTGTATATGCCATAATTACATTATAGAATTCTTAATTTTTTTAATTTTATTTTTATTTATTTCAGTATGTGTATGAATGTACTGTCTTCATACAGGTGTGTGCACCCGTATTGTGCAATGCTGCGGAGGTCAGAAGAGGGTGTTGGATTCCCCTGGAACTGGGGTTCTCCTGGAATTGGAGTTTCAGACGGTTCTCGGCCGCCATGTTGGTGCTGGGGATCGAACCCAAGTCCTCTGTAAGAGCAGTCAGCGCTCTTAACTGCTAGGCTATCTCTCCAGCCCATATTATAGAATTCTTAAAAGTGAATAGTACTTCATACATACACTCATAAATAATGTTCTAATAAATAAATTTGGCAATGACGCTTTGTCCAATATAAAACCCAAAAAACCAAAATTGTGGCATTAAATAAATTGCAAGAGAATTAGAATATAGAAATATAGCATTAGTTATTACAAGGTCTGATGTGAATTCAGGCTTCTTGCCACGTGGTCTTGTTGTGGCTCAGAAGAAATGAGGCAGCTGTGCGGCAGACTGGGGAGAGGAGAGAGCTGTAGGAAGTAAATTTTTTTAGCCTCAGAAGAAAGGGGAACGGCGTGGAGGACGAGTCTTATAATGGGAGGTGGTGTGGAGGCGTACATCCTCTAATGGGGCTGGTCAGAGTCTCCAGGTCTGGGGTGTCTCTGAAGTGGAACAGGAGGCTAAAATGAAGGAAGAATTGGAGAGAAGACAGGCAGAGAGAAGGAGAGAGAAGGAAGACAGAGGGAAGCAGAAGAGAGTACCGCTTTTGCACAGGAACCCAGTTCAAGCCTGTGGATTTAAAACAATGAAGGGTTAATGCTGAGAGAGGCAGAGGGAGAAGGGAGGAAGTACAAGGGGAATGAAGGAGAGAGAGAGAGAGAGAGAGAGAGAGAGAGAGAGAGAGAAAGAGAGAGAGAGAAGAGAGAGACAGAGAAGGGAGAGTGGGGGAGAGCAGAATGGTACCTCATCCTGAAGCCGGTTGTCTGGAGAAATACTCGGCTGGCAAGTCCAGGGGTTGCAAAATGTTTGGAGGTCTATCACAGCACCAATTCTGTTAAGTATCAAAAAGCAGAAAACAATAAAAAAGGCACATGAGGCATAGGTCACTCTAAGAACATGCTTTATTTCCATGTGGGACTGACAGCATGAGTCACCTGCAGACACGTGGTGGGACCAGGCAGAATGGCAGGGGGCAGGGAGAAAGGGGTGGGACAGGAACAGAGAGAGGCACAGAGAGAGAGAGAGGCACAGAGAGGAGCCTAGGTGGCTAAGGCAGGAGCCATGGGATGAGGGGCAGGGAGAGGAGGGAGAGCTGTTGGGATAGCCACAGCTGGAGCTGTGGGAGGGACAGGGTCCAGTGGAGTGCCCAGGTCGGCCACGTCAAGGTCAAAAGCAGAGGTGGAGTTCTGGTCTAGTGTATAGGGAGGGGGACGGGAGGCTTCCTTAGTTGTCTGTGACCCGAACCTGGGTGTTGTTGATTTGGCAAGGAGAACCTGATGAGGGTGGCAAGAGGAATAGAGAGAGGGACGTGAGCTAAGAGCAAAGAATGCCTGTACATACGAGCATTCTGACCATTTACCGGAGCACTGGCAGAAGTCTCTCAAAGCTGAGAATTTGGGGATCTAAGGTTCCTGTCTCAGGCCAGACAATATTGTTAGCTAATTGACATCCTGGCCAGATAGTAGAGAAGAGTCTCTCAAGGACCTTGGGGTTAATTTCCTTGGAGAGGTTGAGTTCTCTTAAAGAGTGTAGGAGACACTCCAAGGGTGTGAGACCCAGGACCTCTCCTTTAGAGTGAGGCTCCCATATTAGGGGTTAGAGGATGAGGAAGAGGGGATGGAAAGCAGTAGTTAGGACAGGAAGTGTCGAGGCAGAGGGGGTAGCTAGACGTGGGGCAGAACGTACACAGGGTTACACAGAAGGTAGGGGTGGGAGATAGAATGTCCCCTCACTCAGGTGCCCGGCCGACCACCCACGAGGTGACTTAGGAAGTCTTACCATGAGGGCCACACATATAAACCCCGTACTCAGTCATCAAGAGTGTGATGAGTGCCCGATGAGGTTAAACAACTTCTGTGAACCACAGGTTGGGGCCCAGTCAGATTCCGTAGCCCGAGAGCTGTGGAACCATAAAACACACTCAACTCTCACAAACAGTCACACAGGAACAGAGTAGGGTAGGATAAGGAGAAGAGAGAGGGTACCTTTGGCCAAATGCTGGTGGGTGCTATTGTAGCCTGCACTCAGTATTCGGTTTACCAGCTACCCTGAAGCCACCCCAAGGGGCGGGGGGTGGGGCAAGATGGCTATCTAAGTCACGGGCACCAGAATGTAAGGTTATGGAATGCTTCCCCTGAAATGAAAGGCCACCAGGTCTAAGCTCTTTGGAGCAAAGTTTAATTCAGGGTTGCCGGGTCTAGGCTCAGGGGAAAGATAGAGCCAAGCACAGAATGGCATCTGGCTTGGGAATTTAAGGGAGAAGGAGGGAGTGGGATTCAGTGAGAGTGGGGTGGGTAGCACACTTTGCAGGAATCTGGAATCTGGCTTTCGAAAGGCGAGGCAGAAGATTCCTGAGCAATCGGTGATGGCCTGCTTTAGCATAGCCAAAGGCTAACCTGGTGGAGCAGGTCCTTGGGCAACACGGATCTTAGGTGTCTCTGCATTCCAATGGGCTTCTGGAGCTCACACCCTGACAATAACATCTCTCACTCAAAGGATGTCTACATATATTTTTTCTCACTTGCATATTGGTTTATCATTAGATAAAAATTGAAATTGGTATAAATAATCAAACTCAATTTAACTCTTACTAATCATTAATGGGAATACTGGAATGATGAATTCTGATTCTCAAATGGAGTCTCAAATGCTGAGAGAAAAAGAGATATCATGGAACAGGGTAGATGGGGTGGGACAGATTTGGATATTTTTGTCATTAATTTACAAGTAGCATTTCTGTAATTAATATTAGTTGATATATAAAGGACATACATAAAGAAACTAAAATAGTATAGAAAGAGGAAAAAAATAGAAAGGAAAGAAGAAAAGGTTTAAGAAATGACCCAAATATTAATTATACTTTTGTCTTGGAAAGATAAAATAGGCATTTATAAGATATTAACTTACTTGAAAATAATTATAGGGTTGGAGAGATGGCCTTGCAGTTAAGAGCACCAACTGCTGTTGCAGAGGACCTGGCTTCGATCCCCAGCACCCACATGGCAGCTGAAAACCGTCTTTAACTCCAGTTCCAGGGGAATCCAACGTCCTCTCCTGACCTCCATGGCATTGCCCAACATGGGTGCATAAACCTGCATGCAGACGGTACATTCATACACATACAAAAAAATTTTTTTTAATTTAAAAAGAAAATAATTATAAATACTACATTGCACGAATTTTTTTTTATGAAACCAAGAAGGTATATCAATTGGAAATTTAAAATCTACAGCCCCTTCAAATATCCACGATGGATACTAATTCTGTTTATAGAGGAATTTATTTAATATTTTGTAGTTTTATTTTTAATGAATAAGAAAATACAATAACTATAAAGAGGAAACTCTTTTAGTTAATTCAGGTGAGGCTGAAATTAGTTAAAAACTTCATACTTAATTGTTTAATAAAAATGGAGAAACAAAAATTGAAAGTAATCAAGGGATATTGTATATGTAAGAATAAAGTTTGAGAAGATAAGAATATCAATATTAATTCAAAGTTTGCAAATCACATATCATATAATAACAGAATATATATATATATATCCAGGCCAAGTTGAAGTTAAGAAATAAAGTACAGTGTTTGGAAGCCAAATCTTGAACAGCCTAAAGTACTATGGGCTTGCAGTGTTAATCATTTCCCAAATACAATGTCAGATATTTTATGAACTTACTTTTATTTTCCCTTCATAATGTATGGGTTTAATGTTTTCACATTTCAAAACATAGTTGCCTATATTCCACTATGTAGAAGGAAGGGAAGTGGTACTGGCAGATTCATTTCCTTTATTGCAGGCCCACCTGCCTGTGAGGGGCTGAGTGAGAATGCCAGGCTGGTTCTGGATGACTACCTGACTCTTGATTACCATGCTCTCAGGCCTTAGATAACAAGATATTGCCTTTAAAGATTCAGCCATGCCCATTATCTCCTTTTACAAGATGCTCTCAAAAGACATAACTAGAACACTTTTCAAACTTTCTAGGGCCATTAGTACACTGTCTCTCTTTCACTCATCTCTTCTCATTCTTCACACTTCAGAAATTTAATTCACTTTTTGATAAGTTGTTGAAACTCTAAGAATGCAGCTCTCTGTAGTTACCTGCTAGGAATGTTTATACAGCATAACAGAATCTATCCATTACTTTCTAGATTTCCTTATACAATGAAGTCGCTCAAGAGAATATTCATGATTCACACATGAGGAATAAAAGATGTATTATACAACTCAACTGAGGAAACATTTAGCTCATGACTAATCACACCTTCATAATACCTTTAAAAAGTACAGCATTCTAAGAGGTGCAATATATTCTTTTATATACATTCAGAAATAAAATGTCATCATCCTTTTCGTATTGCATATCTTAGTTATATAATGAATTGAGATGATAATGACTTGATTATGACTGCAGTTATTGGAAATAAAACTTTATTTAATAGATTATCTTGAATAGAAAATAAATTTATAAAAACATTAAATATTTCCCTTTATCACCATGAATACCTATTTTCTTCAAATTCTATTTTTCATAAGGTATTTTAAGACAGAAAAATATGTATAATAATTACTAGCAGCTTTTCTTTTCCTTTCCTTCTGGGTTCTCTCTTTTCATAGGAGAGTTTTATTATTACTATTATTATTATTATTATTATTATTATCGTTTTATTTGTTTGTTTTATGAGAGCTGGTTGTAATTTTTAGCCCAGGCTGCCCTCAACTTATAATGATCTTCCTGCATGCAGTCTTGCATTAGGATTCCAGGCACTAAAGTATAGTTGTTATCCATTTTGCCTGTCTTAAAGGGTTTTCTCTTTGTTGAATTTCTAATGGAATGAAAGTCAAATCTACTGCAGTATTATCATTTCTCAATGATAACAATGATAATTTTCTGTGTGTCTACATGCACGTGTGTCCATGAGTATGTGCTCCTACACATGTGGATGCATTCAGTAGCATGTGCATAATCATATGTAAATGTGCATAGTGTTCAGAAAACAGCCTTAGGTGTTGTTCTTTAGGAATTTTCCACTTTGGTTCCTAAGAGAAAGTTTCCATGGAATCTTATGTTTGCTGATTTGGCTAGCAAACCCCTGTAATCTGTCTGTCTCAGTATCCCCATCTCTGGGATTACAAGTGTATGTTACCATGCCATGCTTCTTACCTTAGTAATAGGGAATTCTCAGGTATTCATGCTTGTAGAGTAAATTACTATCTCCTAACCCCACTATCAAACATTAACAGACTATTTATGTAAAGTAGTCTTATTTTATAATTATTAATATAAAATTTGCATGATTGAAGTATTAAAATGTAATAATACTATATAGGGAATATTATGTATATAAGAGAATACATATATCATATATATAAACACACACACACACACACACATATATATATATGTGTGTGTGTGTGTGTGTGTGTGTGTGTGTGTTGTTTGATTAGGAATTTTCAGCACTATCCAATTAAAAATGAGAACAGCAAAATATTATTAAATGAAAGGTTATGATAATTACTTCAGTAAGATTTGCAAGAAAACTATTTCAAAGTGACAGAACTCATCAGATATAAAGAATATTTGTCTGTGAGACAATTAATCCTTACTGACATATCTTCAACACAACCTCTACACAAAGGATGACTGAATGTCTCAACTCTCATCAGAGAAGTTTCTTTATATATCAGATGGTGATTAGCACATAACCCCATAATTGGCAAATATGCAGAGGTCTCATCCTTGAATAGGACACTTATTTCAAAATTCGACCATCCAAGGATGAGGATCATTGTGGAACACTAGGCCAAAGGCCAGAAGGAGTTGATAAACAAATGGATACACAGTCTTCCAGAGAGCTTATCAGTGGCACCTATGAACTCAAAACAATTGTGACAGCGTGCACAAGTCCTATGCAAACTCAAACTAGACAAAAATCCCAACATTGTCATTGAAAAGTATGATTGATTGAACAAACAACCTGTCACCCCCCACTGGATGGTGGGGCTGTAGGTGTTTGGGCACAACAGCCTGCAGATAGGTTTTACATGAAGGATGCTTGTACTCATGGATTATCACTTATAGCTAAAAATGAAAAAAAAAAAACTGAGAGAAAGATGCAGGACAGTTATGGCAGAATGCATGATCTGGTATGGGGTGGGGGTGGGGGGGAGGGAAAGGGAAATAAGCCTGAACTGAATTGGAAAAAATGTATGAAATGCACAAAGCATCAATAAAAACTAATTAAAAAAAAAAAAAAAAAGAAAGCCAGGCTTGTGCCCTAGGCTTAAGACAAGGTGACTCATGTTGAATAAAAATAAGTGGACCTTCTAAACAAAAAAAAAAAAAAAAAAGAAAAGTATGTAAGAAACCCCAAGCCAGACAAAGGAACTTTGGCAATTTATACCTGCTGGTAGATAGAAAGAGAGAGCCTTAGAGTGATGGAACTTTTGGTGGGACCAGTGGATGGACCCACACTAAAGGTCATTTGGAGGGAAAAATAATACTCTATAGGCATTATTATGTGTATAAGAGAGTAAATCAAATTGGATAGGGAGGGTGGAGGAGGGATGGTGTTGGAGAAGGGATTTAAATAACATCAAATTATGTTTTATGTAAAATCACAGTAATGAAATTTTAAAAAGGAAATAATAAACAGATTTATTATGATTGCATGTATGTTCATGGTGTGTGGAATTAAGAATGTACAGATTAGAAGATAATATTATATGGTCATTTTCCCCCTCTAGACTTCTCTGGGTTAGAGGGATTGTATTTATGTTTCTATTCTAGTACCCCCAGCACGTTGAGACCCTGAAGCAACTTCTGATACTATATTTGCACATTTTTTACCTGAAATTTTCAACTTTTTCAGTAATTTTTTTTTATCAATGAGGAAATGACATTTCCAAATGGTGTGATTTATAAACTCTTTAAAAGTTTGGATTGAGAATTGAACCTTTAAGGTTTTGATTGTTAGCCTTCAAGGGAGGCTGCACTATCTGTCCACTCATGACTCTCCAGGAGTCCTCCGAGCCTTCCATGCCAGATGGGGATTGCTGAGATACCCAGCTTATGGACTGGACAGCTGGGGGATTTCAACCTCGTCGGACTGTGGACTGTCATTGTTGGACTGCCTGGGCTGTGTCAAGGAGGCCAATGCAGGGGGATCAGGACAGGACGTGAGCTTGCTGTACTTCATTTGGGGGACTATGGGAGGGAAGGATCCCAGTGTGGAGCAGAGGTGCAGGATTGATGGTTGTTTGGGATTGCCAAGGAGGAAACCTCGAGCACTTCCTTTAGGAAAACATGACATCTTTTAGGAAAAAAAATGTCCTCCAGTTTGAGTATGTATGTATGTATGTATGTATGTATGTATGTATATATTTTTGTATATATCCATATATATATGGATATATACTATAGCAATACAAGTGGGAGAGAACAACAAAAGAAGTGAAAAAAAATCTCTGGAAAGATGCAGAAAAAGATGCAGGATATGTATGACATAGTTCAGGGGTGGGGGCATGGAAAGGGAAGCAACTCTAGATTGGATTGAGAAATAATGTATGACTTATGGAAAAATTAACAATAAAATAAATTAAAAGAATCTTTGAATTGATGCTGGAAGTGGTGGTGCACACCATTATTCCCAGAGCTCCAGAGGCAGAGGCAGGCAGGTCTTTGTGAGTTCAAGGCCAGCCTGGTCTACAGAGTGAGTTCCAAGCAAGGAGGGGCTACAGGGAGACCCTGTCTCAGAAAAAAAAAATAGTTTGGATTGAAAGTGTAGATGTCAGACAGACAGACACCAGGACCACAGCCTGATGATACAATACTGCCTGGAGCCACAAGTCCTCCCACTCCCTAACACCACTCTAAGATATAATTTCACTCCAATAAAACTGGCTAAGATCAAGATCAAGAAAACAAAAGACACCAAATGGTGGATAGAATTTGGGGAAAGGAGAACACTCATCCACTGCTGGTGGGAATGTAAATTTATACATCCACTGTGGAAAGCAGTGTGGAGAAACCTTAAAAGACTTAAAATGAGGTGGGCGGGAACCTGGGTCGCAGGCCAGACACCATAGCGCGCCAGGGCAGGTACACAGCTCTATAGCTCTAGGGTGGTCTGGCGCGAGGGCAGCTGGAAAAGGGTCTCACTCTAAACCCATCTCCGGGGTCCCCGGCCCAGAGGTACCGGGGCATGGGCTAGGTTAGGCACACAATCCCCCCACCCCTGCGCGTGCCAAGTGAATTGCTAAGAATCCAAGTGGTCTTCCTTTTGGAGAACCTTCAGAACAGAAAGAAAAGACTAACTTAGGCTTCCAACATCCAATATATACACAAAATTGAAAACCTGAAACCTAGGCAAGTCAATACACCATAAAAATAAAAAAAAAA
>VZQC01007904.1:705018-741367 GCA_009823505.1 Rhizomys pruinosus
AAAATGCTGTTTTACAAAATTTTAATTTATTAACATGTATAAATATTTATATAAATTATTATTAATAATATAATATAATAATTATATAATATATTATATTATATATATATATAATATATAATATATATAATATAATAATATATATATATATAATATAATAATATATACTATAAGCTATATGTATAATTTTCCAAAAAGATGTCATGTTTTCCCAAGGAAGTGCTTGAAGGTTCCTCCATTGGCAAACCCAACACAACTATCAATCATCTCCTGTGTCTCCACACTGGGGTCCTTCCCCATATGTCACCCAAATGAAGTACAGCAACTGGTGTGCCCTGTCTTGATTTTCCTTCAGCTGGCCTCCAAGGTCATAAGCATGGGAGTCAAACAACGGCAGTCAGCACTCCAAATAGGCTGAAAACCCAGTAGCCACTCATTCTACAAGTTGGATATATTAATAGTCCCCATCTGGCATTGAAGGTTGAAGGATCATCAAGTTTTAGTATCGAAATACAATCTCAGGCTTTTTTATTGTTATTTTGTAATTATACTTTCTCTTTTGGAAGCTTAAGGCCACACAGTCAGCCTGATTAACTAAGTTTCTAGTTTTTCTCTCAAGATTCAATGAGGATCTGGTGCCTCAAGGGTCACTCAGGGTTTTTTTTTCGGGGGGGGAGCCGTGGCTCTTTAGCTTTTCAACCAGTTCCAATCCACTCAAGACACAGTTAGTCTTGCTAGACCAGGCTTCCTCTTATTGAAGTATGAGCAGACTTTCCTCTCCATAGGCTGGACACTGGCTGAATTCACCTTTAGTGGATCTCCAAGACCTCCTGCACAGGAAGTAATGTGACTCGACATTTGCAGACATTCAGGAGATGCCCCTGGCATATCCCCTGGACTTAGTTACACTCTAGAAGGCAAGGAACAAAGTTATACTTAGGTCTCTCAGCCACATGTATGTGTATTAAGTAATGGTCATTTACCACCAGAAAGGGCTAAGTTACAACCAGGCCTGATACATCACCAGCCCTATACTATAATTGATCTGTGGAAAACAAACTGTGGTTATTTTCCTATCATATTTTGATTTCACTTTTCCATTTTCTTCATGTGTACACGATAAAACAGTTGACATATCCATCATCGATATATCAGAAAATCCATAGTCTGAAATAAATGGTAAGATACTCTAGACCTGGTCTAGGATCATAATATGTTAAGAGTAGGCCTGTGTCAGATTCGAGAATATAGCTTATGTTGCTGCAAGTTTGCCTTAGAACTTAGAGTAGTTGGTTGCTAGTAGGGGCCACAGATGGAGGGGAAAACGATGCGCAGTGATATACCTCGTTTTTTGGGGGGCGGGAACTGTGTTACTTCACTTAATATAATTTCTTCTAGTTCCATCCATATACCTGCAAATTTCCATGATATCATCTTCTTTACCGCGCTGCATAAATTCAGTGTGAGATGTAACACATATTTCTCATTCCACTCCCAGTTGAGGGGCACTGGCTTGGTTCCCAGATCTTCCCTATTGTGAAGAGAGGGCAAACAAAAACAGGCTGGACATTTATCTTCTGCAGTGAGGATGGCGTTGTGGTTGTATATAGCCAAGGGTGTATGGCTGGGTCAGGTGGGATCATGTTTCAGTCTTTAAGTGTTCTCCCACATCTGCTTTTCATAATGGTTGTATGAGTTAGCATACAACAAGAGAGATGGGTGTTCCCCTTCCCACCACCCCCACTGACATTTGTATCCTGATGCCACAGGCGCCTTATTGCAGTGAATGATATCTTAAGTAGTTGATCTTGCATTCATAGTGTTAGGATGTTGAACACATTTTAAGTGTTTCTCTCATCTCTTATCCCCTAACGTGACAGTCTCGTCAGCTCTTAACTCCATGGTTTATGAGTGGAACCCATTTTGGACAGGGTGAAAGGAGGGTTTTAATATTATCTTCTAGAAGTGGTGACCATTGCCAACACCATTTGCTGAAGATTCTTCCTTTCTTCCAGTGAGCTTTTGAGTCTGTATATTAAGTGGTAAAATGGACATGTTTACTATTTAAGTTCAACCATGAAGCATGGGAGTCTTCCACCTCGTGATGTCATTTTCACTCCCTCAGGGGTTATAATTGTTTGTTGTAGAAATCTTGTTGCGTGTCTTTGATTAGGTTTGCCTAGGTATTTTATTGTTTTTATTAGCCTATTGTAGAGCACTGAAGTCTCCCTGAGCAGTCCTTAGTTTGCTGTTTGTTGCTGTAAAAAAAGACTGACCGATTTTTCTAGGTAATTTTGTTTCTGGACATCATTACTGAAACTCTATATGTTTCTGGAGTTTTCGGTTGGAGTTTTTAGCATCCTTATATAAACTGATCATATGTCTGCAAAAAGGGATAGTTTGACTTCCTCTTTATCAATTAGTACTCCCTTTAATTTGCTTTCTTCCTTATTGCCTAGCAAGTGTTTCAAGCAGTATATTGAAGAGGAGTGGGAGGGTGCAAACCTTGCCAAGTTCGCCTACTTAAGAGGGAATCCTTCTGGACTTTTCTCCATTTAGGATGATTTTGGCTGTGGATTTTTGTATATGGATTTGATTATGTTGAGGAAGATCCCTCCCAATCATTTCCCTCTAGGACTTTAAGCATGAAAGAGTGTTGGATTTTGTCTAAGCGCCTTCTCTGCATCAATTGAGATGATCTAGTAGTTTATGTCTTTCAGTCCACTTATGTGTTATGAATTTTAATTGATTCTATGTATGTTGAATCATCTCAGCCCGAATGGAATCCAATGTGACATTGATGGATGATCTTCTTGATGTGGGGTCTGTATGCTATTTGCCAGTAATTTTGTTGAGAATTTGGATCTATGCTCATTAATGAGGAAAGTCTATATTCTCTTTTTTGCTTGTATCTCCTGGTTTTGGGATAAATGAGCTGGCTTCATAGAAGGTGTTTGTGAAAATCGCCACTTTGTATCCTGCTGAACAGTTTAAATAGCAGTGGTTGTAGGGCTGTAAATGTTTTATAGAATTCTGCATGAAACATCACGATCAGGGGTTTTTTTGTTGGTGGTTTTATTACATCTTCAATTTCGGCTCAAATATTATGGGCTTAATTAATCTGAAAATCTCTTCTTGATTTAGCTTGGTGATTCCCAGATTGTCAAATATTCATCCATTTCACTTAGGTTTTCAAATTTAGTATGGGCTTTTAAGATTTCCCATATTGATTGTCTGTATCTTTTCATTGTCTGTTGTGATTTTCCCCTTTCATCACATATTTTATTGATTTTAGTTGCTCTTTCTTTCTTTTGGTTACAGGTAGAGATCTGTCTATCTTATATTTCTCTCAAAGAACAAATTTGGATTCATTGATTTTTGATTGGTTTTTCTTTGTTTCTCTATTTCATTCTTTGGCTCTGATTTTTGTATTTCTTCCTGTCTGTTGTGTTTAGGGTTCATTTGTTATTGCTTTCGAGTGTTTTTTGCTGCAGAGTTAACTCATTTTATTTGTGCCCTTTTTTTATTTATAGCACTTAGGGCTAATAAACTTCCTCTAGGATGCTTTTAAGGCTGTCCCAAAGGTTTTGTTGTGTTGATGTCATATTGTTTTTAGTTCCGAAGATATGTTTATTTTTTCTTTATTTCTTCCTTGGACACCATTGTCCAGCGAGTGTTGTTTTAGTCCTCCATGTTGTCTCGTGTAGGTAGGAAGGGCCTCCTGTTTTCTATATTGAGCTTTATTGCATTCTACTCTGATAGAATGCAAGAAATTATTTCAAATTTTTGTATTTGTTTTGATTTTCTGTGTTCCCAGTATGTGGTCTGTTTTGGAGGATGTTCCATGGGGAGCTGAGTAGAAAGTATTCTCTGGTGCTTGGGTGGAATTATTCGTAGATTTCTGTTGAGGGTCCATTTGCTGTATCTTATTGCTCAGTTGAGATGTCTCTCTATTTATTATTTATTTATTTTTACTATATTTATTATTACAAGTATTAAAGATCTAAAGTTGTTTGTTGTAATAGGTAAAGGATAAATTATATAAATAAGCTTAATTTCTCTAAGGTCATAACTCTGTTTGAGATCAAGTGTAGGTTATTAATTAATCGAATCTAAAAATAGGTGCAATATCTACAAGTTTTAATTTAAATAAGTTTGGCTACACGTCGTTTTGGCCCAGCTGTTTTTTCTTGCAATTGAACAATATTATACCGCTAATATTAAGATTTTCTCTGCGGTAGCTAGAACACTGGAATCTTATAAACATGCACTTGGTATATTAAATAAATAAGTTGTTTTGTTATTTCATAAAAGCGAATCATATCCTAAGTTTAAAAGTGTATAAATATGTGCGGCATGCTATCATAATAATATCACTGAGCATGGACTATTTGGTCTTATCAGTATAACTCCGACTTTAATATTAATGATCACTGTAATGGCATTCTGAGTTCACAATGTTGAGGATATAATCAGCTGTTCGTCTTGCCGCGCAACATTATAGTTTATATATAACATAAATACACCTCCATTGTAGAGCAATATACTTTGCGGATTCTCTGACATCATAACTATAAGTTCTCGTATAATTTTGCGTCTATCTGGTACTTTAGTTACTCATCAGCCTCATGCATAGTCACATTGTTTCTTTCTACTTCGAAGATGTAATTCTACAATGTCATCAAATAATAAAGATTTGATATCTGCGCAGAGTTGTTCATCTACATCTATGAAGGCCAACTATGTAGTGCTCACCCAGATACATGACATGTAAGTGAATTTGATGTCAAGATCTGTGCTTCGTATATCTTCCGACGCCTTATAGTAGACTCTGAGGATAATCAACTATATCTAAACTGTCTTCTGAGTGACGTATGCATATTCTATACATTATAATAAGAATATGGGTACGTGGAATCAGAAAGACAATTGAACTATCTCCCTTTTCGTTCAAACACACCTGTCGATATATCAAATTCCTAATAAAACTGTATAATAACTAACCGGAAAAAAAAAATATGTTATAAGTATCCACCTAGGACATGTCCTATACACATCTGGTAATGCCATAAACTTAACGGCCTAGAGAGAAGAAAAAGAGCTACATGGGTTTTCATATTTGATTAGCTTTACGGCATTCCTAACCAAATAAAGATGTATAAGGCAGCGGAAAGCTGACCCGGTCTTACGATAACCTTTGACACAGAGAACCGTAATAATATGTCACTCAGATTGCTCTCAATAATCTATTAAAAAATACGGAAACCCTCTGAATGTGATACCCTACAGTACTACCCCCAACAATTACTATCACTTCGCCCAAGAGTGGTGCCTAGGAGTGGAAATTGCTTTCTGTTTATCTTTCTAGGCTCACAAAAGAGATGTCATCGATAGATGACCGAGCATTTCGTGGTGCACTTTCTCCACGACCCCATAGAGGAATGCATTTTAGTGCGCTGAAATATGACTGATCGTAATGAGGTCGATGATACTATCCATTCACAGAATGTCAAATTCGCCACAGCAATACTATAATATATTGAAAGGTATAATCTGCTGTAAACAATCATCAGACGAGTGTCCCAAATAAATGACCTTCATTGTAAATTAAGAACATAATTAGATCTATAGAAAACAATGTGAAAGATGTACTCTCTGCTCCAGAACCAATTATGCTCAATAGAGGGCCTAAAATTCCTAGGGCATAATGCAACTCAGGCAAAGTTACACTATAACGATATGACCACAGGTATGCTCGTGTGGATCATTCTGTCAATGGATGTGTCCTCTCTCACCACGTGGTGTGAGGGATGTTGGCAACTTATATAGAGTGGCAGTTGCGCAGGAGTACCTGGTACGCGTGCGAACCATTAGAATTGGAAAGCGTGTCGTTCCTTTGTCCTTGTAAGTGGACTATCGATATTAGCCCTTTGGCGAGGAAGAGCTATGCATTGCGAGGAGATATAGACTCCTCTATTCCTGCCCGAAAGAACTCTACTGACTATTAAACATAGTGAAGGGAAGTGATCACTAATGAGGACCTCAATGTGCATTCAAAATCTGATACAGCTGGCCTCGGAATCTGCCAGATGTAGTTTCAAGAGTCCACATTTAAAGACACACTTAATATTGCCATAAATCCACCACCTCAGAAATAGCCCCCTAGCCGTCAGCAAGACTCCCACCTTGAGCACCAGCTACACCTCACCTGCCTGAAAATAGTGTGCAGCAGTGGCAGACATATGCCGCTACCTATAACACCAAATCTAATTTGGCTATTGGCTCTCTCTTGGGAGGATAACCCATGGCTGATGCCACAAGCTTACATTCTCTACAGGTTAGGGAGATGTTATAAGCCACCAGTAGACCCTGTCATATTCAACGGGGAGGAAAAATGTAATTCATGGAATTAACATATCACCTCCCACACACACCCTCAGTGTCTATATCAAATTAACCTACCATAACTTTTAGTACTGTTTAAATACCTCCATATCTAATTGCTTGTGCTTCATTATAGGATCGAAAAGGTTATTCCTGGACAAAACTGTCAGCCCATGAAAGGAAACAGCCAGAATTGCCAGAGTCCAAGTCAACAAGCACACAGAGAGAGTGGACTGGTTTACCTCTCATTCCACCTGTGCCCCTTTTCAAGCCTAGCCGCCGAAACAATCTTGCGGAAGAGGGGCATGGTAATCCGCTGTTACATAGCGAGCGTCATGTTACTTGCGGAATCGGAATACGTCTGTGTCAGATAAAACTAATTTTCCCGATCTTAATGTTATGAACATGGTACTCACTTCATCCCCTCGATAACAAACGATTGATATTGTGATGTACATTGAGGGACACGAAGTATACACATGTCTACCCTTACCCATAGGGATGCCTCGAGTTGCAGTGCTGGACTGTCGGGCGATTCGGTGCACCTCTAGATGCTCAGAGTGGTTGCTGTCCACGTAGGCCTTATGCTTATGTGACTTGTG
Source organism: Rhizomys pruinosus (assembly GCA_009823505.1). NCBI lineage: Eukaryota > Metazoa > Chordata > Mammalia > Rodentia > Spalacidae > Rhizomys > Rhizomys pruinosus. Next base: position 712,005 of record VZQC01007904.1, read on the forward strand.
CAGAATTATCACTATGATACTATAGCAAAGTAAACGTGAAACACAAATAAGAAAACAAAATATAAATGCATGGACCTCGTAGAAAAGGATAACGTGCGAGGTTGTGATAATTTGCCAATAATTTATGTGCTTAGTGTAGAGGAAAGCTTACGATACTGGAGTTCATCGCTGAATTGGTGTAGGGGGTTAAGTGTGAAGAGGAAATAAGCCTAGAAATCATCAATTTGTAGCAAAAGGAGATGTGTAATGTGGAATGACACTAGGAAGCCCTTCAGCAATTTAAGAGAATTATAAAATTTAAATACAAAAGAGAATTAAAAAGAGCCGCTCTTGCCTCAGCGAGCGTGATCGGCAGAGTCTCAGTTACACGCATTTCCTCCCGGATAGTCATACACCACAGACCTCATTCGCCTCCAGAGACACGACATACAACCAGTGCTATAGTAACTTCCATAATTTCTCTCATGGTGACCAGAGACTGATCTTCCATCCAATAGAGCGTCCAGGTGGGAGGAACTAAGTACACAAGCAAAACCCAAACACCATTCTGTCCCATCATATGACACCCTGTCCTCGGAATGAACAAACGATATTGGGTACGCTCTGATACAACGAGAGTGTGATATATTGCATCTTGCAGTGCCGAAGACAGAATCTACATCTATCATGGAACTTTCGCACACTGTGGTCCCAAAGTTAGGCTCGAAAAGCATTGTGAAACGAGAGATTATGCCATTAAGTACATACACATACCGAAATAAATAAAAAAAAAAAAAATAAAATATAGGAAACAATACGAGTCCCTAGACCAGAACAATAGCCCTAAAGTTAATTGACTCATCCACGACTCATATGGTGCGGATATGCGTCCGTCGAACCAATATCCACATAACAGGAATAAGATCAGAGTCTTGATATCGCAAGAAATTCCCTCAACCTCTAATTATAATTTATCTTTTGCACTTATATTCGATGAAAGTCAACATTGTTGCCCATAGTGTTCCATAAAGTGTTAGCTAATATCGTATAGTAAGGCCACCGAGAGAATGATTTGATGTTTTTAAAGTATGAACTATATAACCATTTTTGTTTAGGCCTTCCAGCTTGAGGTTCCTAAGGTACGGGTATAAACTCCTGTGAGCCAGTATCTTCATTATCAATACAGACTATTGCGATGTTTAATACCACGTATATAATGGGTTTGGAAGCTCCCGATATGATTCAAAGATATTTTATATTAATTTTTTTATTTTTATTCTATTTCAGAGTATGTAGTATGAATGTACTTTCTTCGTGCAGGTGTGTGCACCCGTGTCGCTCAAAGCCGCGGATTGGTTAGATCAGAGACGGGTGTCTCTGGACTTCCCCTGAACTGCGAGTTCTCCTGGAATTGGATGTACAGACGGTTCTCATCGGAGGGGTCCTCCATTGTGTGGTTCTGGGATCGAACCCGTGGGTCCTCTGCAAGAGCGGTTCATGGCAAACTCTGCTCTTAACCGCTAGGCCATCTCTCCAGCCCCTGTATTCATATTTTAAAGTAATATAAAATTAAGGGAATATGTGAATTCCTAAACATATTTTGGAATTACCAAACAGTTTACTTTCAGAGCTCATAATTTGTTCTATGTGTGACGTTTATATAGGCATATTTTGCAGCAATAGAAATGGGAGGAAACAACAACAACATAAGGAATGGGTCAATGAACTGACTTAAGTAGTTAACTTCTGCCCCAAACAATAAATCTTTGAGTGAAAAACTTAAAAAAAAAAAAAAAACTGAGAAAATTATGCAAGACATGTATGGCAGAATGTGCATGAACTGGAGTGGCTTGGGCATGGAAAGGGAAATGTGTCTAAATTGGACTGAAAAATGATGTATGAACATGACCTTGGTACTCTATTTAAATAATTTTGGGGGATAAAGGATATCCCTCCAAGAGCTCTCAAGCATGATAGTCCAAGGAAACAGTCAATCCAGTCCCGTAAGTACTCACTGCCATAATAATTGACTCCTAACCCAGAGAAGTGGCAGAAGGAACACCAATGTGTCACCTTGTGTATTTGTTCCCTGCAAAGTGGTCTCTTGTTAGAAATTTTTCTTTCCCTTTTTGATGTTTAGATGGCCCAATATTTTCATTTTTGCTGGTGCCTTCTGGAAAATTTCTATAGTCCAAGGACAAACACTTTTCTGAGAATCCAAGTGGCTCTTGTCTCTTTCTGTGAAAACATAAAAGCAAACCCTCTTGGGAGGGGATTGGGGTCGTGATTTTCCATTTTTAAGATGAAAAATTGACAAAAGGATTGTGGAAGAGTACCCTATTTAACTGTATCCTAGAAGGAGCCATATAAACCACAGCCTTTTTTTGTATTAGCATCAGGTATAGGACAGAGGTTTTTTTTATATGTATACATTTTGATTTACAATTCTTAAAAGGCAGTTGTACTACATACACATAGATAGGAATCAAGATGTAAAGGTCCTGTTAGCCAATTCAAACTGTCTTTTATTAGACTGCATACAGTTGGTTCAGGGAGTGAAAACCCAGTCTTTTTTGAGCCAAGTTATCTTGTAGGCAAAATAAATGTGACAGGTAAAATTATACAATACAGAAAAATATAGTGGGCATTTGTGTATTTTTAATTCCAAAGTTGCCACTGGAAATCTAGTACAAATTAGGCATAAAAGAAATATCACCAGGAATTTGTATGGCCAATTATTTTAATAGGATTATGATGTTTATATGAAAATAACAAACCAATTTTATTTAATATAGGCATTTTAATTTTTACTACACCATTAAATACCGTATAATGTTCAAAAAAAAGCTTGGGCAAAGACTGAGCACTATTTAAATAAACTGTGTTAAATTTGTTATTTAACTACTTGATTAAAATATGACCTTAGAGAAATTAAGCTTATTTATATAACTTTATCCTTTACCTATTACAACAAACAACTTTAGATCTTTAATACTTGTAATAATAAATATATAAAAATAAATAAATAATAAATAGAGAGACATCTCAACTGAGCAATATGATACAGCAAATGGACCTCACAGAAATCTACTGAATATTCCACCCAAGCACCAGAGAATACACTTTCTACTCAGCTCCCCATGGAACAATCTCCAAAACTGACCACATACTGGGACACAGAAAAACTCAACAAATACAAAAATTTGAAATAATTTCTTGCATTCTATCAGAGTAGAATGCAATAAAGCTCAATATCAACAACAGGAGAAGCCCTTCTACCTACACGAACACATGGAGACTAAACAACACACTCCTGGACAATGGTCAAGGAAGAAATAAAGAAAGAAATAAAAGCATTCTTGGAACTAAAAAACAATGACAATACAACACAACAAAACCTATGGGACACCTTAAAAGCAGTCCTAAGAGGAAAGTTTATAGCCCTAGGTGCCTACATAAAAATAAAAGAAAGGGCACAAATAAATGAGTTAACTCTGCAGCTAAAAACACTCAAAAGTCAATAACAAATGAACTCTAAACACAACAGACAGGAAGAAATGACAAAAATCAGAGCAGAAAGCAATGAAATAGAAACAAAGAAAACAATCAAAAAAATCAATGAATCCAAATTTGATTCTTTGAGAGAATAAATAAGATAGACAGATCTCTAACCCTGTTAACCAAAAGAAAGAAAGAGCAACTCCAATCAATAAAATTTGTGATGAAAGGGGAAACATCACAACAGACAATGAAAAGATACAGGAAATCATATGGGAATACTTAAAAGCCCATACTAAATTTGAAAACCTAAGTGAAATGGATGAATATTTGAAATCTTGGGAATCACCAAAGCTAAATCAAGAAGAGATTTTCAGCTTAATTAAGCCCATAATATTTGAGGAAATTGAAGATGTAATTAAAAACACACCAACAAAAAAAGCCCTGATCGAGATGGTTTCACAGCAGAATTCTATAAAACATTTAAATAGTCCTACAACCACTGCTATTTAAACTGTTCAGCAGGATACAAAGAGAGGCGATTTTCACAAACACCTTCTATGAAGCTAGCATCACTCTAATACCAAAACCAGGCAGATACAAGCAAAAAAGAAAGCTATAGACTTATCTCATTAATGAGCATAGATCCAAAAATTCTCAACAAAATACTGGCAAATAGCATACAGACCCACATCAGAAAGTTCATCCATCATGATCAAGTTGGATTCATTCAAGAAATGCTGAGATGATTCAACATACATAAATCAATTAATATCATAAAACACATAAGTGGACTGAAAGACAAAAACTACATGATCATCTCAATTGATGCAGAGAAGGCCTTAGACAAAATCCAACACTCCTTCATGCTTAAAGTCCTAGAGGGAAATGGATTGGGGGGATCATTCCTCAACATAATCAAATCCATATACAAGAAATCCACAGCCAACATCATCCTAAATGGAGAAAAGTCAGAAGGATTCCCCTTAAAGGTAGGAACTTGGCAAGGTTGCACCCTGTCACCACTCCTCTTCAATATACTGCTTGAAACACTTGCTAAGGCAATAAGGTAAGAAAAGCAAATTAAAGGAGTACTAATTGGAAAAGAGGAAGTCAAACTATCCCTTTTTGCAGACAATATGATAGTTTATCTAAAGGATGCTAAAAACTCAACCAGAAAACTCCTAGAAACGATTAGGGGTTTCAGTAATATGTCCAGAAACAAAATTAACCTAGAAAAATCGGTAGTCTTTCTTTACAGCAACAACAAGCAACTAAAGGCTGCATACAAGGAGACCTTCCCAGTCACAATAGCTTCAAAAACAATAAAATACCTAGGAACAAACCTAATCAAAGACACCAAAGATTTCTACAACAAAAATTATAAACCCCTGAAGAAGGAGACTGAAAATGACATCAGAAGGTGGAAAGACCTCCCATGCTCATGGATTGGAAAACTTAATATAGTAAACATGTCCATTTTACCCAAATTAATATACAGATTCAAAAAGACTCAATGGAAGAAAGACAGAATCTTCAGCAAATGGTGTTGGCAAAACTGGATCACCACTTCTAGAAGAATAATATTAAAACCCTACCTTTCACCCTGTACAAAAATGGTTCACTCAAAACATGGAGTAAGAGCTGAACAGAGACTTCACAAGTTAGGAAATAGAGATGGCAGAGAAACATCTTAAAATGTGTTCAACATCCCTAACACTTAAGGAAATGCAAATCAAAACTACTTTAAGATATCTCACTCCAATAAGGCTGCCTAGGATCAGGAATACAAATGATACCAAAAGCTGGAGAGGTGGTGGGGAAAGGGGAACACCCATCTGCTGCTTGTTGATATGCTAACTCATACAACCATTATGAAAAGCAGTGTGGAGAACTCTTAAAAGACTGAAAATGAACTTACCACCTGACCCAGCCATACCACTTCTGGGTATATACCCACAAAACGCATCCTACTGCAGAGATACATGTCCAGCCATGTTTATTGCAGCTCTCTTCACAATAGGGAAGATCTGGAACCAGCCCAAGTGCCCCTCAACTGAGGAGTGGAGAGAGAATATGTGGTACATCTACACAATCAAGTTCTATGCAGCGGTAAAGAAAGATGATATCATGAAATTTGCAGGTAAATGGATGGAACTAGAAGAAATTATATTAAGTGAAGTAACACAGTCCCCCCCCCCAAAAAAAAGAGGAATGGTGTCCCTCATCTGTGGAGGCTACTAGCACCAACTACCTAGTTCTAAGGCAAATTGAGCAACATTAATGCTATATTCCTCACGATCTGAGCACAGCCATACTCTTATATTATGAATCCCTAGACAGGTCCTAGAAGTATCCTACCATTTATCTTCAGACTATGGATTTTTGATATATGATGATGGATATGTATGTGTATTATAGTGTAACATGAAGTTAAAATGGAAAAAGGTGAATCAAGAAATATGATATGGAAATAACACACAGTTTGTTTTCCACAAGATACAATTTTAGTATAGCTGTGATGTATCAGGCTGGTGTAACTTAGCCTTTCTGGGTGGTAAATGACCATACTTAATACACATACCAATTTGGCTGAGAGACCTAAGGTATAACTTTGTTCCTTGGCCTCAGAGGTCAACTAAGTCTCAGGGGAATATGCATGGGGGCATCTCTTGATATGTCCTGCAAATGTGAGTCACCATTCTTCCTGTGCAGGGAGGTCTTGGAGATCCACTAAAGGGACTTCAGCCAGTGTCCAGCCTATGGAGAGGAAAGTCTGCTCATACTTCATAAAGAGAAGACTGGTATAGCAAGACCTAACTGTGTCCTTGAGTGGATGGAACTGGTGATTGAAAAGCTAAAAGAAGCCACCCCTCCCCCCGCAAAAAAAACCCTGAGTGACCCTTGAGGACCAGATCCTCAACTGAACTTGAGAAAATAGAAACCTTAGTTAATCAGGCTGACTGTGTGGCCTTAAGCTTCCAAAAGGAAAGTATAATCAGAAATAAATAATCAAAAAGGCCTGAGAAATTGTATTTCAGATATAAAACTTGAGAATCCTTCAAACCTTCAATGCCAGATGGGGACTATTAATATATCCAACTTGTAGAATGAGTGGCTACTGGGTTTTCAGCCTATTTGGAGTGCTGACTGCCGTTGTTTGACTCCCCATGCTATGCCTTGGAGGCCACTGAAGGAAAATCAAGACAGGGCACACAGTTGCTGTACTTCATTTGGGTGATCATATGGCGGGAAGGACCCCAGTGTGGAGCACAGGAGATGATTGATAGTTGTTTGGGTTTGCCATGGAGGAACCTTCAAGCACTTCCTTGGGGAAAACATGACATCTTTTTGTAAATATATACATATATATATATATATATATAATATAATATATTATATATTATATATAATATTTAACAGTTAAAAATATTTTGTAAAACAATCTTTTATTTTTTATTGGTACATGCTACAATCATTCATAATTTATCCTTATGTAATCCTATGGTGTGTTTTATCATATAGAAATATTAATATTCATGTTCTAAATAAAGAGAGAATGCAAAGTTATGCTTCTTTATACCTGCATGCAACTTTACTGTTAAAATGTAAATCTCTAAATGTACATTGGAATTAACCTATAGTTTTTTTTCAGATTATGCAATTTTTTTATGTGTGGAGTGTAGATACACATATTTTGGAATAATATGAAATTAAATGGGAACAAAAAAGAGAGAGAAAAACCTCTTCAAAGAACTAACCAAAGAGTAAACCTGTGCACAGAAAAGGTTATAAAAGACTGAGAAAAAGATGCCAGACAGGACTTGTGTATGACAGAATCCATGAGCTCTGACTGGAGATGGGGGAAGGGATGAGGGGTGGGCATGGATGGGGGAATGAGTCTAAATTTGATTAAGAACTGTCATATGATATGCATTCAATAAAAATAAAAAAAATAAAAAAAAGAAAAAGGATGATACAACACAACCAAACCTATGGGACACTTTAAAAGCAGTCCTAAATGAGAAATCAATAGTCCTAAGTGTCTACATTAAGAAAACAGAAGCTTTTTTTCCCATTCTTTGCTTTTTATTGGACGATACATGCAAACCATATACAGACCCACATCAAAAAGATCATTCACCATGATCAAGTTGGATTTATACCAGAGATGCAGGGATGGTTCAACATATGAAAATCAGTAAATATCATAAAACACATAAATGCACTGAAGGAAAAAAAAACACATGACAATCTCAATTGATGCAGAAAAAGCCTTTGACAAAACTCACCATCCCTTCAGAATTAAAGCACTACAGGGAATTGGACTGGAAGGACCATTCTTCAACATAATCAAAGCCATATATATTAAACCCACAGCCAGCAACATCCTAAATGTAGAAAAGTTAGAAGGATTCCCTATAAACTTAGGGACACAACAAGGCTGCCCCTTGTCACCATTCTTCTTCAATATAGTGCTTGAAACACTTGCTAAGGCAATAAGGCAAGAAAAGGAAATTAAAGGAATACTAATTGGGGGGCTGGAGAGATGGCCTAGCGTTTAAGAGAGCCGACCACTCTTGCAGAGGACCTGAGTTCAATCCCCAGCACCCACGTAGTGGCCAAGAACCATCCAAAACTCCAATTCCAGGAGAACTCCAGTTCCAGGGGAATCTGACACCCTCTTTTGACCTCTGCAGCATTGCACATCATGGGTGCACAAACTTGCATGCAGACAATATATTCATACACATACAGAAATAAATAAAATAAAAAAAAATTAAAAAAATTAAAAAGTAATACTAATTGGAAACGAGGAAGTAAAACTATCCGTTTTTGCAGATGATATGATACTTTACCTGCAGGATGCTAAAAACTCCACCTGAAAACTCCCCAAAATGAGGAAGAGTTTCAGTATAGTGGTGGGATGCAAAATTAACCTAAAAAAACTGTAGCCTTTCTTTACATAAACAAAAAGCAACTGAAGAAAGAATACAAGGAGACCTTCCCAATCACAATAGCCTCAAAAACAATAAAATACCTAGGAATAAGCCTAACCAACAATACCAGACATCTCTATAACAAAAATTATACACTCGTAAAGAAGGAGAATGAAGAAGACATCAGAAGATGGAAAGACCTCCCATGCTCATGGATTGGAAAAATTAATAAGTTAGAAATATCCATTCTACCCAAACTAATATACTGATTCAAGGCAATTCTAATTAAAATCCCAAGGAAATTCTTCACAGGCTTGGAAAACAATTATTAAATTCATATGGAACAACAAAATACCCTGAATAGCCAAAGCAACACTGAGTAAATAGAGCAATATGGGGCGGGGGGGGGTCTATACCTACCAGACATCAAAATACACTACAGGGCTATAGTCACAAAATCAGCTGGTACTGGCACAAAAAACAGACCTGTAGACCAATGGAACAAAACTGAAGTTCTAAACTGGAGCACATACAACTTCAGCCACCTCATATTTGACAAGGGGGCCAAAAAGACTCAATGGAGCAAAGACAGTATCTTCAGGAAATGGTGTTGGCAAAACTGGATCACCACTTCTAGAAGAATAAAATTAAACCTCTACCTCTCACCCTGTACAAAAATTAACTCCAAATGGAACAAAGACCTCAATGTGAAACCCAAAACTCTGAAAGAGATAGAAGACAAAGTTGCCAGCAAATTAAAGACATAGGCCTAGGAAAAGACTTTCTAAATCAGACAGCAGGTGCACAGGAAATAAGATCAGCAATCGACAGGTGGGATCTCATTAAACTCAAAGTTTCTGTACAGCAAAAGAAACAATCAGGGAAGGGGAGAGAAAACCCACAGAGTGAGAGGAAACCTTCACTGCCGATACATCTGACAAAGCATTAGCTTCCAGATATATAAACTACTCAAAAACAAAGGAATAAGAAAACAAATGACTCAATCAAAAGATGGAGTAAAGAGCTGAGCAGAGACTTCACAAATGAGGAAATGGAGATGGCTGAGAAACATCTCGAAAAGTGTTCAACATCACTAATAATTAAGGAAATGAAAATTAAAACCACTTTAAGATATCATTTCACCCTGATAAGGCTGGCAAGGATCAAGAAAACAAATGATATCAAATTCTGGAGCGGGTGTAGTAAAAGGGAAACACTCATCCACTGCTGGTGGGAATAAAAACTTGTACAGCCACTATGGAAACCAGTATGGAGAACCCTTAAAAGACTCAAAATGAGCCTAGCACCTGACCTAGCCATTCCACTTCTGGGAATATATCCATCAGACTCTTCCTATAGCAGAGGTACATGTACAGCCATGTTTATTGCATCTCTCTTCACAATAGCCAAGAGCTGGAATCAACCCAAGTGCCCCTCAACTGACCAGTGGTTAGAGAAAATGTGGTACATCTACACAATGGAGTTCTAGGTAGCAGTAAAGAAAGATGACATCATGAAATTTGCAGGTAAATGGGTGGAATTAGAAGATTTTATGCTAAGTGAAGTAACACAATCCCAGAGAAACAAAAGATGAATGGTTTTCTGCATCTGTGGATGCTAGTACCAAGTACCTAGTTGTAAGACAAACTGAGCAAGGTTAATGTTATATTCTTCATGATCTAAAGACAACTGTGCACTTGCATTGTTAATCCCTAAACAGGTTCTACAGTTGAGCTAACATTTATTTTCAGACTTTGGGTTTTTGGTTTATGATGGAGGGTATGTGTGCATCTTTTGGAGTAATATGGGATTAAAATGGAAAGATGTGAGTCAAGAAATATATGGAAATAACATACAATTTGTTTACCAAGGAAACAGTTTTACTATAGGTGTAATATAACAGGCTGGTGCAACTTAGCCTTTCTGGGTGCTTAACGACCAAACTTAATGTCCATACCAATTTGGCCAATGGTCCTAATGGATAAATTTGTTCCTTGCCCTCTGAGGTCAACCAAGTCTTAGGGAATTATGCATGGGGTCCTCACTTGAAATGTCCTGCAAATATGGGTCACCAGTCTTTCTGTTGAGGTAGGTCTTGGAGAGACATTAATTGGACTTCAGCCAGTTTCCAGTCTATAAATATGAAAGTCTGCTCATGCTTCAGGAAAGGAAGCCTGGTCTAGCAAGACCTGACTTTGTCCTCTTGTGGATGGAAGTGGTGAATGAAAATCTGAAAGGAGCAAGGGGCTCCCACCCTTCTCTCCCCCGCTAAAAGCTTGAGAGATCCCTGAGGACCAGATCCTCAACTGACTTTGAGAACACTTAAACCTCGGTTAATTTGAGATAACTGTATGATCTTAAGCATCCAAAAGGAAAGTAATACCAGAAATAATTAGTAAGACCAGAGAAACTGTACTGCAGACATAGAACTTGAGATCTTATTAAAAAGACAGAAAAAAAAGAAAGAGTACTGTTGTTTGGCCTGTCTTCAATTCTTACTGGCAAGTGCCATCTACTCTATGGCTGCCACCACTTTTGACACTCCTCAAAAACATGAGACACAGCTTTTTAACCTTCTAAATTGGACTGAAGAGTCATGTCTCTCCAAGAATCCTCCGAACCTTCAATGCCAGATGGGGACTATGGAGATACCCAGCTTGTGGGCTAAACATCTAAGGGGATTTCAGCCTCTTCAAAATATAGACTGCCATTGTTTGACTACCTGGGCTGTATCATGGAGGCCATCAAGACAGGTCGCATCCTTACTGGACTTCATTTGGGCGACCATGGTATGGAAAGACCCCAATATGGAGCAAAAGTACAGGATTGATGGTTGTTTGGGATTGCCAAGGAGGAACCGTCAAGCACTTCCTTAAAGAAAACATGATATCTTTTAGAGAAAAAAAAGGCCTACAATTCAAGTGAAATGTGTGTGTGTGTGTGTGTATAAAACTATGTGTACAGATATAAACATATATATTCATGTACATCCAATCATACACACATATCCACATATACTTATTCATTAAAGACATTAGGATGGCATTGACAGTTAGTTTTCCATGTTAAAAATTTTGCCATTAGTTAATATTAGAATTGTTATTCTTCAATGAGAAAGAGCAACATCTAGTGTCCCTTTACAATAACTATTAAAAGACTGTTTCTGTGGATATGATGCCCTGATTTTTGCCTTTAGGTCATATTCTTAAACAGCAAATTATAATATCAAGCTAGTTTTCAGGTTTTCGAATTGACTATAATTCTGAATCTAATCTTCTAACTAGATGAGCATCTACTGTATTAACAATACAACAAATGGTTTTCATGCATTATCTGCCTTCACTAGTACCAGCGTTTATTTATACTTCATAAAGAGCTTATTCAGGCAGGCTTGCAGCTGTCTGGTACAAGAGATTTTCAGACATGGCAACGGAAGTATCAAATATCATTTGTTATAGAGAATGAGAACTTTAGTTAAATATTAAAACATTAAGAGAGTAATTTTCCAAGTGAAAGCAGCACATCAAAACGTAAATCAGTACCTTGGCAAGCATATGTTTTTGAAATAATTTATTTATTCTTTATTTTAATATATTTATTTCATATGTGTTTGTTGGTGGAGGTCAAAGAACAACTTGAAGATTCAGTTCTCTCCTTCCACAGTGTTGATCATGAGGAACAAAGTAAAGCCACTAGAGGCAAGGGCCTTTAGGGGCTGAACTATCTGGGCAGTCAGATCTTGTTTTTTAATGATGACTTAACTTGGTCGAGTACCTATTAGATGTCTTCTGTGCTTTAAATTCTTTTAACTTCTATCATGAGAGCTTATGAAAAACCACAAGGATTCATAAAACCTCTGAACCGTGTCATAGAATTTTCAAGAGTATAAGATTTAAATTTACTTTTATGAATATCTCCTTGGAGTTTGTATCTTTAAATCTAAATGTCTGGGACAGGAGTGGCAGAGCCTGAGCCTTTTCTCTGCATATTAGCTTTTTCACCAGGGTCTCCTGCACATACAAGACATCAGCCACCAGCAAATGTTTCTCCACAGCTGGCAGAACAATAATCCTTAAGAATCAGCCAGTCNGTGCCCCTTTCCTAAGCCTAGGGAACAATCTGCGGAAGAGGGGGCATGGTAGAATGTAAAGGCTGCGATTGGGGTGAATGGTGAAACTACAGCAATGTAGTCTGGACACTCATTTGATCAACTTGATTGAACAAACAACCTGTCACCCCCCCCCCACTGAATGTTGGGACTGTGGGGGTTTGGGCACAACAGTCTGTAGATTGGTTTTGCACGAAGGATGCTTATACTTATGGATTATCACTTATAGCTAAAAAATGAAAAAAAAAACCTGAAAGATGCAGGACAGTTATGGCAGAATACATGATCTGGGATGGGGTAGGGGTGGGTGGGAAGGGAAAGGGAAATATGCCTGATCTGAATTGGAAAATGATGTACGAAATGCACAAACCATCAATAAAAATTAAATTAAAAAAAAATCTATGCTCTACTAAGCTTGAAAACCTAAGAGTAATGGATGAATATCTGGAGTCATGGAAATCACCAAATCTTTTTCTTTTGCTTTTGTTTTGGTTTTGTTTGTTTTGAGACAGGGTCTCCCTGTAGCCCCAGCTGCCCTGGAACTCACTCTGTAGACCAGGCTGGCCTTGAGCTCACAAAGAACCGCCTGCCTCTGCCTCCCAAGTTCTAGGATTAAAGGCATGTGCCACCACGTCCAGCTGAAATCATCAAATCTTAAACAAGAAGAGATCATCAGCTTAAACATACCAATAATATGAAATCACATAAGGTGATAACCCCTGAGTATTAGTCACTTTTCTGTTGCTGTGATAAAACCCCATGACCAAGGGAACTTATAAAAGGAAGAGTTTATTTGAGCTTACAATTGATGGTTCCAGGGAATTAGAGTCCATTGTGGCAGGAGGCATGGTTGCTGGGGCTGGAGCAGAAAACCGAAGTTCACAATCTCCAATGAGCAAGGGAAGTGGAGAGAGAGCCTCTGGAGAATAGCAAGGCTTGTTAAGCTCTCTAAGCCTACCGCCAGTGACGTACTTCCTCCAACATGGCCACACTTAAGATCTCACCAAACAGTGCCACCAACTGAGGACAAAATGTCTGAATACTTAAAGCCTATGGGGGACATTCTCATTCAAACCACCACACCCTGTATTGGATTTTTTCTCAGGGTTGCTTTAGGTATTTGGGGTATTTTGTTCTACGATATGAATTTAAGGAATTTTTTCCAAGTCTCCATGAAGAATCTCATGGGGATTTTAATTGGGATTGCATTGAATCTGTATAATTGTGGTAGAATGGACTTTTTACTATATTATTTTTTCAAATCCATGACCGTGGGAGGTTTTTCCATCTTTTTTTTTTCTTTGTTTTTTGTTTGTTTGTTTGTTTGTTTGTTTGTTTTTTTGTCTTTTTGAGACAGGGTCTCCCTGTAGCTCTGGATGTCTTGGAACTCACTCTGTAGACCAGGTTAGCCTTGAACTCACAAAGATCCACCTGCCTCTGCCTCCTAAGTGCTGGGATTAAAGGCGTGTACCACTATGCCCGGCTCCTTTCCATCTTTTGATGTCATCTTCAATCTCCTTCATCAAGGGCTTAAAATTCTTGCTGTTGAGATCTTTGATTTCTTTGGTTAGGTTTGTCCCCAAGGGCTACAGTCATAAAGACAACCTGGTACTGGCACAAAAACAGACCTGTTGACCAATGGAACAAAATTGAAGATCCAAACGTGAGCTCATACAATATCAGTCACCTCATATTTGATAAAGGAACCAAAAAAAGCTCATTGGAGGAAAGATAGCATCTTAAGCAAATGGTGCTGGCAGTCCTGGATCACTATATCTAGAAGAACAACATTAAACCCGTACCTCTCACCCTGTACAAATGTCAACTCCAAGTGGATCAAAGACAGAAACATGTTACAAGAAACTCTGAATGTAATAGAAGAAAAATTTGTCATCAACCTACAAGACATAGGCATAGGAAAAGACTTTCTAAATCAGACAGCAGCTGCACAATAAATAAGATTGACAACTGACAAGTGGGACATCATTAAACTCAAAAGCTTCTGTACGTCAAAAGAAATAATGAGGGAAGTGAAGAGAAAACTCAGAGTGGGAAGAAACATTCATCACTGATACATCTGACAGAGCATTAACTTCCAGAATATATAAACAACTTAATTAACAAAGAAGAAAACAAATGATTCACTCAAGACATGGAGTAAAACACTGAACAGAGACTTCTTAAAGAGTGTTCAACATCATTCATATTTAAGGAAATGCAAATTAAGACCACTCTAAGATATACGCTCACTCCAATAAGACTGGCTAAGATCAAGAAAACAAAAGACATCAAATGCTGGAGAGATTGTGGGGAAACGGGAGTACTCATCCACTGCTTGTGGGAATATAAACTCATACAACCACTGTGGAACAGTGTGGAGAACAATTAAAAGACTCAAAATGAGACTACCACCTGACCCAGGCATACCACTCCTGGGTATATACCCGCAAGACTCACCCTACTGCAAAGATACATGCACATCTATGTTTATTGCAGCTATTTTCACAATATCAAAGAGTTATAACCAACCCAAATGTCCCTCAATTGATGAGTAGATAACAAAAATGTGGTATATCTACACAATGGAGTTCTATTCAGTGATAAAAAAAGATGGCATCATGAACTTCGCAAGTCAATGGATGGAACGTGAGGCCGTTATGCTAAGTGAGGTAACACATCCTCACAAACCAAACAGGGACCCTTTTTATTGTTACTAGGTTATACATCATTTTTTTTTTTTTTTTTTCTGTTTTTTTTTTTTTTTTTTTTTTGTCTTTTTTCGAGACAGGGTTCTCCTGTAGCCCCAGCTGTCCTGGAACTTCACTCTGTAGACCAGCGCTGGCCTTGAACTCACAAAAGATCCCCTGCCTCTGCTCCCAATTGTAAGGATTAAAAGGCGTGACACACCACGCCCGGCCTATACATCATATTCTTAATCAAATCTAGAATCGCTTCCTTTCCATGCTTCCCACCCCTACCGAGTCCGCTTGCATTCTGCCATACATGTCCTGCATCTTTTCTAAGTCTTTTTTTTCTTTAAGATTTTTTAGTATTTTGTTGTTGTCTCCCTAACTTGTATTGGTACAGATATTATTATATATAATATATATAATATATATACATATATATATATATGTATAGATATAGATATAGATAGATAATTATGTATTATATATACATAAATACATACATACATACATACGCATATCAAAAAAATGGTCAAGAAAAACCCATACGCAGTATAGTGAGAATGAACAGCTTTCATTCCTCTAGAATTCAGTTCTTCTGGATCATTGAACAAGGAATGTACATCTGTGTTTGTGTGACTTGTCATCTAAGGCAGTGTGGGGTACCTGCTGTCATGCTATGAAAGTCTCCATATAGTAAGCTTTTGTCTTCCTAGAATGTGTGGAAAAATACACTTTAATCTTTTCCTTCTATGAAGAAAGATAAATGCTACCTTCTGTATATACCTGATGAAACACTTATCTATTTTGATAATGAATGAATCCATTTCAAACACATGGTATACTATCCATATTTTGTGGTTCAAAAATGGATGACAGCATGATTATGTCTTCCATAGATAAGTAAATGTGCGTATTCTCAGATTGTCCACCATTTAAAATACCAGCAAAATAAAATTATCAAATTAATAAAAAAAAATGGGGAATGGTTTCCCTCATTTGTGGATGCCAGTACCAAATCCCCCAATTGAAAGTCAAGCTGAGCATTATTATTTTCATATTTCTCTCTATCTGAAAGCAATGTGATGTTATAATGTGAATCCATTAATGAGCTCTAGAATTAACTTACCAGTTACTTTCAGACATGTTAATTAATGTATACAGGCAGAAGGTATATATTCATATTTTAGAGAAATATAAGTTAAAGGGAAAATTGTAAACTCCTACATATATATTGGACTTAACATACAGTTTATTCCTGGAGGACATAATTATGGTACATATATGATTTCTGCGTATGATTCCCAGCATCCACATGGCAGCTAACAACTATCTGTAACTGCAATGTCAAATGAGCTGATGCCTTTTTCTGACCTCCACAGGCATTACACAACATGGTGTATCAACATATGTGCAGGCAATATACTTATACACATAAAATAGTAAAAATAAATAAAAATGTTTATAAGACTAAAAATCTATAATTAAAATAACTTTTTATAACATGAATTTTATACTTTTCACCTCTGCAAATACTTCTAATATAATATAATTCAAAATACCATGAGTTCTACAAGCAGCCCTCTATAATATGATAGAAAAAATTGGTTATACCAACAATTATTAATTTTATCACTACTAACAAATAATCTTTGGGAATGTGTTGATTTAATTTACTTGAGTGTGTGTTTATAGCATACTATAACCATTTTTATCTATTTTTTTAATTTTATGCTATGTATTTTGATTCTCTCCATCCCCACCTTACTACCCACCAACTTAATATATTTTATTATTTGTTTTTAAATGTTTATAAAGCTCTATTAAATCTCATCTCTGTTTCCTAATTGTCTTGTGTGGGGCTCTATTCATTTGAGCCTGGTCAATCTACTAGTCATACATGAATAAGGAAAACTGACTCTCCCTTTGTTAAACTATAGTCTAAATGTTAATTTTGTTAAAAAAATTCTCAAGTGAGGGTAACCGATGAAATTCTATAAACTCTTCCTTTTGCTTATGCTTCATTCCTCTATGGGAAGCTATATTGAAAACCCATCAGGTGGTAGATTTTCAATTCAGTAGCAGTTACTCAATACAGATTTGTGTGTGTGTGTGTGTGTGTGTGTGTGTGTGTGTTTATATGTTCCAAATATAGATGTGTGGTTGTAATTTTGTGAATGCAGAGCTCAGCATCAGATGTCTTTATCATTCTCCACATCAGTTTTTGAGACAGTCTCTCGCTGAACCCAAAGTTCACATATTATCTAATGTGGCTGGACAGTAAGCTTTAGGATTTGGCATGTCTTTGCCTTGTCAGTGATAGCATTACATACATGCATGCTGAGCCTTGAATTTAGATAGGTGCTACAGATATGAACTCCAAACTCATGTCTTCAATACAGTAAAGCAGGCACTTTATCAACTGAACTGTCTGCCTAGGTTCCTTACCTTATTTTGTAAAATGACACTTGCATTCACATTCAAA
This sequence comes from Rhizomys pruinosus, assembly GCA_009823505.1. Taxonomy (NCBI): domain Eukaryota; kingdom Metazoa; phylum Chordata; class Mammalia; order Rodentia; family Spalacidae; genus Rhizomys; species Rhizomys pruinosus. The sequence continues at coordinate 729,702 of VZQC01007904.1, forward strand.
TTTATAGGGAAGTTTTAGAGACTATTAAGTAGAAAAGGAAAATAATTCATTCAATAAAGCAGAAGTTAACCTAATAGAGACAAAAATACTTGCACTATTATTTGGTGCACAAGTTAAAACATAAATGAAATGCTAATTATGACAGGAAATTAATAGAGCATAACTAATAGTTGATATTGAAAGTAACTCAACAATATTATATTAGTACCAATTAATCTTGTATTATCATTGTTTACAAAACATAAAATGCTTGTCCAAAAATTAGACATAATATCATTTTCATGATCTTATTCAGAAACCCACCATCACCATTTCCATCATACTGCTCCCTCCCCAGTGACTTCATGAGCTTTATTATTATTTTTCTTTTCTTAAGATCCCTGCTTGGTGTGGAAATCTCTATGTAGCCCACACTGGCTTCAAGCTTATAGAGATCCCTGCCTTATACGTGCTGAGATTAAGGATGTGTGCCAAGGTGATTGGAATGTGCATACATTTATGAACAAGTATTTGCCACTTTTGCTCTTTCAGAAAATTTTCTCTCAATTTTTCTTTCATTTTCCCTAAAAGAAGGAAATATAATTTGACAATGGGAACACATATATTCATCAAGTTTGATTTCAAAGCCTGCTAAGTTATTAAAATTTATTTTTGACTTTTTATTTTAAGGTACAGACCTTCATTATATGTGTAATTATGTTTGATGTTATTATTGTGTGATGGCGTGAATGAGATTGTCCCCAATATTTCCAAGTATCCAGATATTTTGTCTCCAGTGGGTGCCTCTGCCAAGAAGCCTCTGTGGCCTTGTAGGAGAAGCACATCACTAGGGGCACCTTAGGAAGTCCTTAAGCCTTCCCAGATTTCTGATCTTTTGTGCGCTGTTTCCTGTGCCTGCTTGAAGATTTGAGCACTTATCATTCTGGTCCTAGTCTGACTACCTCAGCGTTCCTCCCTGCCAATGCAGGCTCTAATACCTCAGAAACCTGGAACCATATACTCAAATCAGCTCTTCCTTCTATACATTGCTTTGATCAATGTTTATCATATAAACCTAAAAGTAAGACATATTAGAATTACAGAATTTTATCTATTATATATTTTTATACTTCTTAAAAATGTACTTATATTTGCCATTTATGTATGTGTGTGACTTAGCTGGGTTTTTTGAAGACTGGATAAAATTTTATTATCTCAAGTTACCGAAATGAACAATGGGAAATATGAACAGCTTTAAGTATACCAATTACCAGAAGCCTAGGGCTTAATTCTTTTCAGAATTGAATATTTATGTCTGCCTTTTTCTGCTTCTAGCAAGACTGAGCAATTTTCACATTTATTATGTTATTCTCACTTGGACACAAATGTCATCACTTACCTTGGTTGAGAAGGAGACCATGTGTCATATTTCTTCTCACATACTCATATACTTTATAAATTCCTGCCACTTCACAGGGTTTCATATTGAGTATCTCATCCTACAAGAGTGATAGACAAGAATTGAATTAAGAACATATTTTTAGTTAGTATGCATGGCATAAAATAGATCTGGAGACTTAGAAATAGAAAATAAAGAGCCACTTAAAGAATTTGTGGCAATGAGTCTCCAGCATTAGCAAAAAGTAGATTATGATAGTCACCATGTGCATCTTGTAATTTTGACATACTCCTGAGGTTAACATAGAAAACTGTCCAACTGAATTTTCAATTTTCTATTGAGAATATTGACATTAGCTGTATTCAACAGATAATAAAACTTATTTGCATAAAATTCTATTTCAAGATTTTAGGTTTGATGCTTTATTCTCTATATAAGATTTTATATTTAATTTTTATTATACAAATGAAAACTGAGTTCAATAAAAATAGAAATATTTTATTTTGTCTTATTTGAAGTTTTATTTTCTTATTTTAATTATAACTATTGATATTTAACCAGAAAATCGAATTGTTTCAATATTTCACATGTAATTATAACTAAAATTCAACCTAAAATAATCATTTCATTTACATTTTTCATTTTAACTTCCATAAATTATGAAAATTCTTCAAAATATTAATCATCTCAATTCTTGAAGAAACATTTATTATTGTAAAACATTAATTTTTTCAAAATACAAAACTAAAATGTGGTGAAATAAATTGCTTATTTTTTTGAAGAAACATTTACTAAGGATTTTATTTTTCTTGTGAAATCAAACGTAGGAAAGAAATTTCTGAAAAACACTAATTATATAAAAATAAAGATGTAGATTGGAATTGAAAACCTCAATTACTGTTAATATGTATAAACCTGAATATAGTATAGGTTATGTAATAGATGTGTGCTTTATGTAAATTTAAATACTAATAATATCTTCATAACATAATATTTAAAACTTCTTACAGATTACCACTTTTCAAATAATCTTTAAAAAGAAACAAACATGACAAAGAAAAACCAAGTTATCAACACAAGTGCATAGCATATGTTATATATAGACATATACATATATAGATATATACATTTTATGTTTTATATATAGATATATAGATATATACATATATACATATATCTATATATTAACCAGAGAGATTAATGAAAGTAGAGAGATTTTAATGTGTTCTCAATGTTATATAATTAAGAAAATGCAAATTTGTTAATTTTACATATTTACATTTTCTATAGAGGATACTAGGAATTTAATCTATATTTAGGCATTCTGATTATCAGCGGTATTTAATCAAAGAGTAACTTTGGTCCCGTTTGCATGAAATTATATTGACAATAAATCAGATAAAAACTAATATAAGGATTCAAATTGATTTGAGATTACTATTCTAATATTAAGTATCAAAACAGACTGATAATTATCCATTATGATTTGAAATTTCTGAATCTATTTCCCTATTAGAAAGGGAGTGATCATAATGACATTTTGAAATTAAGGCTTCCTTTCCTAACTTCAAAGCTGTATATCAGTTATTGGAACTCATTAACTTATAAATGTAAACATAATTGTGTGAAACATCATGATGAAGAAGCATTGAAAAGCTTTTCAGGTACAAGCTGTAAGTCTTCGCATATTCATGCTAATGATATTTTCTACTTTTCTAATAGTGTGTATTTCAGCATGGTTTTCACACAGCCAATGAATAAGAGGAATGTAGTCTAGGCTCCTGAAGTACTCTGTTACAGTTTTCCATAAGATCACCTGATTCAGAGGTGTTACTGTTAGCAGGCAGTGAAATGAATGGCTGTTTACATGATGGGAGTTTAGTTTGTATGGAAGGCAAAAGAAAATTTATCCTTACACATTACAGCTTTTCCCTAGAGTTAAAGTAAAGAAGTAAACTGAACATGAAATCATCTGTGAAGAAAATGGTATTTGTGTTGGTTCCACTATACTTGTTTTGGGTACTTTTTCCTTGTGTTTTTGGTAAGATGATAAAGTCCATGTTTCAATGTTGAATAATTAAAGAATGTGAAGAAATTTCAGCTATTACTGAATATAATTGCTTTCCTATCAAGGTTATTTTAAGAAAGTGTTATAACTATTGGGGAAAACTGCTTTTCCATATATAATTCATTAATTTCATATTTCACCTTTTAAGACAACTGGTAAAGTACCAATCCATAATTCTGTTATTATAAAGAGAATTTTAAATTGTTTTCTGAAACAATCATCTAATATTATAATATATAGTTGCTTATAGTTATAAGCCTGAAATCTTCCATTTCCATATTTTTCACATTCAGTTAACAAACATGATAAAATTAGATAAATAAGTATATGATCGTACTTTATGGTAATTGTTGTGAGATAAAATTTAATAAAGATTATATATCATTTGAAACAAAAAAAAATACATGAAATTCTTGAATAATTATGCCTTCCCAAATATTTTTCTTCAATATACATATATTTTCACTGTACTATATTAGATAATTACCTAATTACATATTGTTTAGTGATAATTATTTTAGTAACGGTTTATTTTTTTATAGATTTTTAAATACAAAATAAATAAAAAATATGTACTACTTTAAAAACAATGGCAGGCACAGAAATACACAGGAAACAATATAGGCTACTGGGAGTGGTGGCAAATGACACAACATACTGATGAATAATACATATTTTTTGTTGTTTTTCTAGAAGTTAGTAAATTAAATTTTCTACACAAGCTGCAAAACAATGCAAAATAATATGGAATTCTGTTATTTTTGACCAATTATTGTCATTAATGGTAAGAACTATTCTAAAACTTGTCACATAAAAATTGTAATCTACATTATTTCAAAAACCATAATTTAGTGTGTTTATTACAACTATTATATTCTTTTTAATTTTTTTAAATTTATTTATTCTTGTATGTGTATGAATGTACTGTCTGAATGTAGGTTTGTGCACCCGTGTCATGCAATGCCGCGGAGGTCAGAAGAGGGTGTGGAATTCCCCTGGAACTGAAGTTAAAGACAGTTCTCGGCTGCCATGTGGGTGCTGGGGATCAAACCCAGGTCCTTTGCAAGAGCAGTTGGTGCTCTTAACAGTTAGGCCATCTCTCCAGCCCCACAACTATTATATTCTTAAAACAGATACTTAAGCATGAATGAGTTAACTATTCTTTTACTGTTTCTAAAAGTCATATGATTTACATAAACTCAGATTTGCAAATTTGAAGGTTGTTTAGAACTGAATTCTTGGTATTTAGGTGCAGTAAAATGTGCTTTGTAGGCAAGAAATGCTATTTAACATCTTGGCAAAGACACATTTGAAATTTATTAACGATACAGTTGTTATAAAATGAAAAATGTTTATAAATATAATAAGAGTTTCCTGAATTCATAGTAAAAATGATTTGAGGAAGAAAAAAGCATATTAATTTGAATAAAGAAATACATATGGGACAGAAATAAAGAACAGAGTGTGTGAAGACAAGAGACAGCAAAAAGAAGCAGGAAGAAATCAAGGCAGGGAGAATAAAAGGATGATCCAGGAAGGAAGGTAGGGGGAAAGGAGGGAGGGGGGGATATATGGAGTGAGGGAGGCAGAGGGGGCGAAAGGGAGAAAAGGAGAAAGAAAAACAAGGGGAGAGAAAACAAAGGAAATAAGTGTAGAGAAGGAAGGAAATAATAATGAAAGAATAGAGTGAAGGAATGAGAGAAGGATGAGAAGACAGGAGTAAGGAGATGAGGAAGAAGAAGGGGAAGGAATGGTTCAGCTATGAAAATGTCACCATTATTTATGTTATACTTTACTGGAAAGTTACAGCTATCAACCAGCAGATAAATATGTCATGAATTATTTAATAGTAGGTAGCCATGAAACCCAGAATCTATATGAATTCCAAAACAACTCATTACATAGATAAAAAATCACAATTTGATTAAATATGTTAATATTGGAAGGAGTATAATATACTGTATAAAATGATCTGTTTCATTTTAGAATCATTAAAATTTAGATATCAGACAATATAAAGAGATTTAGCAAGATGGTTNTCTATGCTAAGCCTTTTAAATAAAGAACCACTTTTTGTATAAAATAAAGTTTAGATTTCTCTTTTAAAGTTCTCATAAAAATTGGGAAAACCTTAACATTTCATAAACGTTTATGAAATGTAATCATGATTGCATTACTGATACAAAAGGGTGCCACTTGTCAATTAAACTATTATTTTTAACTGAACTGAGGTTATAAATATTCTTTTGACATATTTCATCACATCCAAAGAATGAGATGATGGTGCATATGTACCAAAGGTGTATCTCCCAAATAAAGAAGAAACAAATAACCACTAGAATTATAATGATTCAGACAGGGTTCTCATCCTAATCCATACATCTCTTTTCAATAAGGGGACCATTTGTTTCAATCCCTTCATGGAGACATTTAAAATGTAATTTTTGTTAGGAGAATGTTTCAAAGTTTCTGTAACAAAGTACCTAAATGTAAAAAAAAAAATGAAGAATTTCTACCACCATTGTTCATGTTTCTGGTTATAATTTAATTTTTAAATTTAGCTTCTACATTATAATTTATGACTAATAATAACATTTAAAATAATTTTGTAATAGAATTCATCATTCTCAAGTGATACACTGTGAGGAGTCTATTCACTCACAGAACCATTGTGAAGAATACTGTGGACCTACACCTTAAACGTGTCTTTAAGATCCTATTGAAATTGAGTGCAATTATTGGCAAGCATTTACTGTTGTGAGTTAGAAAACAAAACAGTTTTATTTTGCATAAACTTCATGAAAATGGAACCAGAAAATCTCGTCTGTATCAAACTTCTTAGTTCAAAGAACAGCTAAGTCATTTCATCTTTTCCATTAAAATGCCAATGAAATTTTTAATTGCTTTGTTTTACAACATTGTATGCTTATTCTATAATTTGTTTACATTCTTAGTTTGGCGAACTAATGGGCTGCTTGAAGTTTACTAACTAAACAAAACTCTACCTGTAACTTTTGTACACAAGATAATTTATCTTGAGCCCTTATGTGAGAGGCAAGTCTCTGTCAGGTGGGAGCACTGAACTATTTCACACAAGGATGTTGGATTTTATTCTGACAAGGAAAACATGATAATTGTAAAGGTTTCACAGATTATTACTTTGATTTAAGCAGTTGAAGTCATATTTGCTAAATTTACATTTGATGAACAAAATATGCAAATTTTGAAAAATTAAAACTATGACTCATCCAGGAGAAAAATTGAGAAAGGATACAAAATTGTACCACATGTGTAATTATACAATAATTGTACACAAGGGAAAACTAAATACATCATCTATCAAACAGTAGATAATTAAAATTTTATGACACTTTTTTTTTATTTACCATATTAGGCATGGTTAAAAATGAGAGTTTAAATATTTGAAAGTTATTGAAAAGGAGTTTTATTATTTCTCCAAATGTTGATTTTTTTATTACTGCATCATTGGTAATATTTATTTATTAGTTGATTTGTTTATTTTTAAGGGATTTTACAATGTAAGAGCACAGTTGTTTTCAGATCACATTAACGTTGCTCAGTTTGCCATGCAATTAGATAATTGGTGCTAGAATCCACAGGTGAGGAATACCATTTGTCCTTTGTTTTTCTGGGACTGTGTTACTTTACTCAGCATGATAGCTTCTAGGTCCATCCATTTAAAACCTAGGAACACTATTTCATATTCTTTGTATTAGGATATGGCACATGCCCCCAAATGAATAAAGACACCACAATGTTTTAGGAATACTGGAATAAAGTTTGCTTCAGGGTAGCCAAAGCCAACTCAAGTGAAAATGTAGCCAGCACTGAATGGCCTCTGGCTAGGGACTATGTCTTGTAGTCTGCTGCCAACTTTTTCTTCTATCACCTTCAGAGTTTGGGGTGTCACTTTGAGGTCTTTGATCTATCTGGAGTTTACTTTTGTACAGGGCAAGAGGTAGGGGTTTAATGTCATTCTTCTACAAGTGGTGACCCTGTTTTGCCAACACCACTTGCTGAAGATGCTGTCTTTCCTCCATTGTGTTTTCTTGTCCCCCTTGTTAAATATGAGGTGGCTGAAATTGTATGTGCTCAAGTTTGATCTTCAGGTGAAGTGTGGGAGGAGGGTGTTAAGCAGTAAGTCTCCAGTTTTTCAAAGAAAGTGGATGATTCCTGAGTATTCTAGGACTGTGTTATTTCGCTCAGCATGATATCTTCTAGGTCTATCCATTTAGCTGCAAAGTTCATGATGTCATCTCTCTTTTTTTAAATTTATTGTTTTATGTAAATATTTTTGTACAAGATTATGTTACAAATCAAATCTAGACCCGTGTCCCCCTCCCAAATGATGTCATCTTTCTTTGCCACTGAATAGAACTCCATTGAGTAGATATACCACATTTTCTCTACCCATGTCAGTTGAGGGGCACTTGGGTTGGTTCCAGGTCCTTGCTACTGGGAAGAGAGCTGCAATAAACATGTCTGTGCCTGTATCTCTGTAGTAAGATGAGCCTTGTGGGTACAGACCCAGTAGTGATATGGCTGTGTCAGGTGGCAAGTTCATTCCAAGACTTATAAAGTTTCTCCACACTGTTTTCCATAGTGGCTGTATGAGGATACATTCCCACCAGCAGTGGATGAGTTTTCCCCTTTCCCCACAACCTTTCCACACTTGGTATCATTTTTTTTCTTGATCCTAACCAGTCTTATTGGAATGAGATGATATCTTAAAGTGGTTTTAACTTGCATTTCCTTAATTTAAGATGTTTCTCAGCCATCTCTAATTCCTCACTTGTGAAGTCTCTGTTCAGCTCTTTGCTCCATCTTTTGAGTGGGTCATTTGTTTTCTTTCTTCTTTGTTTTTGAGTAGTTTATATATTCTGGAAATCAATGCTTTGTCAGATGCATCTGTGGTGAGGGTTTCCTCCCACTCTGTGGGTTTTCTCTTCACTTCCTTGATTGTTTCTTTTCATGTACAGAAGCTTTTAAGTTTCATGATGTCCCATTTGTCAATTGTTTCTTGCTTAGCTGCTGCATGATTTAGGAAGTCTTTTCCTAAACCTTGCAGGCTGCCACCAACTTTTTCTTCTATCGCCTTCAGAGTTTTGGGTTTCACGTTAAGGTCTTTGATATGTCTGGAGTTGACTTTTGTACAAGGTGAGAGGTAGGTGTTTAATTTCATTCTTGTACAAGTGGTGATCCAGTTTTGCCTGCAAATTTCATGATATCATCTTCCTTTTATTATTTTTTTTGGTCTTTTTGAGACAGGGTCTCCTTGTAGCCCCAGCTGTGATGGAACTCACTCTGTAGACCAGGCTGGCCTTGAACTCACAAAGATCTGCCTGCCTCTGCCTCCTGAGTGCTAGGATTAAAGGCGTGCGCCACCACGCCCGGCTGACGTCATCTTTCTTTACTACTCCATAGAACTCCATTTTGTAGATGTACCACATGATGACTGTGGCCTCCAGAAGGGCAATCAGGGGACCTGAAATGATTACAGGGAGCGAAAAAAAGAACCAGGGAGCTTCTGTGATTTCTTTAATTTTATTTCTCTATGGAGGAGCACTGAAGATGGTCAGAGAGCTCTCCTTTTATTCATTAGAGCAATGGCTGAATATTTATAGAACAAAGAATAATAATAATAAAGAGGCCATAATTTAGTAGTTCAGGAAAACTTGAGCAAGATAGAATTATCACCATAGTATGCCTTCTTAGGAAAACAAAGTGTTTCCTGAGAAACTAGAATAATACCAGAAATAACTCCTCAGAAAGAATTCTTGCACAAATTTTCTCATGAGACAAAGCTATCCAGGCATACATGGTCAAGATTACAGCTTAGTTTACCAAAACCAAAGCTGTATGAATCACCAGGATTAGGTTAAAAATGATAACCCACAAGAAAAACTTCTGTGTGACATTTTGAGAGGGAGCTTACTGAACCTTGAAAGTTTTACTTAGTTCCTTATTCTTATGAGTCTTCTTCCCCCAACATTTGCAGAAGAGTATAATTTGTTTTGTGTCTGTGCATTCTAAAAAGATTACTACCATTTCTTACTTTAGTGCGAAGTTGTTCTAATAGCAACCTTCTCTGATCAGTTTCTCAGATGACTGAGTTTGCCCCAGGATTTCAATTAAGGAAGTCAGGAGCCAGATCACAGAAGTTATTCAAGGACCAAAGTGAATGTCAATATTGATAGGCCTGTTAATAATGTCATGGTCAACATGCATGGTCTTTTAATAGGTCAATATATAATTAAAACTCTATCTAGGCTGATAGAAATTGGCCAAAACTGTAACACACAACCACTTACATATCTTAACATGAGTCATATTGGAAACAGAAGTTAGCAAGACCATTGAGTATGTTCTCTAATAGAGTGTTAATGGGCAATAAATCATCCAGAATTCTGAAGAACAGGACTAGACTTACTACAGGATTATTTCTGCTTCTACCCTATGAGATGGGGACTTTCTCTCTGCATCTCTATTCAATGTTGTGATTCACTGGAGGTTTGATACTCTCCTAATTTCAAAACTCTCTTTGAAGAGCTTTTTATCAGTTGATATTTGCCAGATCATGGTTTGTGAATGGACACTGTGGCTGAGGGATCTTTCCTCTGTAAGATTAGCCACACTGATTCTATATTGTGTTAGAATTTTTCTAGGGCTAGGCTTCAGTGTTCAAGCTGGAATAGGAGACACAAATCGTAGCTGCTATTAGATCCCCGATGTGTTTATATGTGTGTCCAAAGCATCAAGGTTTTCAGTGTTGACTCCAATAGAGCTAATATTATTGGTAGAATTCTTACTTAAGGCCAAGTGAAAGAGCCTTAGGGTTTAGAGATGCACTCATTAAGAGGTTTATAGGAGATTGGCAATCTCTTCCCCTTTATCCTATCTATTAAAATGAAGTTTTCCTTTATTCCATGTTTCTGTCATGATATGCTACCTCATCTCAAGTCCAAAATATTAGGGCTAAATTATCATAGATGAAAACGTCTAAAACTGCAAAGTTTTTACCTTATAATAAAATTATCTTAAATATTTTGTTATAGTAATAGAATGATGGGTAATACATGAACTCTTTCCTAACAAAAATGGGTCACAAACATGGCCAAATGAGGCAGAAAACAAAGTTTCTTCCCTGGTACATCTGGGACTTATCCAATGGGACTGCCAAAAACCACAGCAGGTCTTTTTTCTCGCACCAATTCTTATCAGGCTTGGTTTGCATTGAAACTTCACAACATGATTTCTATCTTCCACAGATTCCACAAATCATCTTTATCTGAGATATCTACAAGACTAGTGTTTGTATTTGATCTGTAATCTGAAAGACCTTATATTTTACTAGGTCATGTTGTATTCTATATAGCTTAAGGATAAGAAATTGTTACTTCAGTATTATATTACCTTAATCACTGAGGCTACAGAAATGACTCAGTAGTTAGGAATACTAGCATCCCTTGCAGAGGACCTCAGTTCTCAAAACACACATGCCAATAAACAACTGTTAGTCTTTAATAGCTTCAAGGGATCTGACATAGTCTTCTGATATTTGCAGGTGTAACATGCAGATGGTCCATTTACATATATGTAGGCAAAACACTCATACACATGAAATAATAGTAAAACAAAGAAAAAGTAATGTAGGCAATATACATTTCTAATGTTCATGTTCTTAAAATTAATTACAATTCTGCCCATCCAAAATTACACTTTGTAATTAATAATAATACAATATTTCCTTTATGAGAAAAGCAAATATTTGTGTTGAAAAATACTTCTGTTTATATAATCAATCCTAAAAATAATATTATATGATATTTCAAGCCAATTGTGTCATGGCATCTTATTCCTGAGAGTTTTTTTCTTTTTTTTTAATTTTCATTTTTTATTGATGCTTTGTGTACTTCATACATCATTTTCCAATTCAGTTCAGGCATATTTCCCTTTCCCTTCCCCCCAGCCCACCCCATCCCAGATCATGCATTCTGCGATAACTTTCCTGCATCTTTCTCTGTTTTTTTTTTCATTAGTTAACAATAAGTGATAATTTATGAGTACAAGCATCCTTCATGTAAAATCAATTTGCAAGCAGTTGTGCCCAAACACACAGATCATGGGTCTGGTCATCCAGCGGGGGCGGGGAGGTGGCTTGTATGTTCAATCAAGTTGATCAAATGAGTGTCCAGACTA